>SZWC01004693.1:119261-131670 GCA_023375785.1 Penium margaritaceum | reverse complement strand
TCTGCCACGTCAGGGTTGCTGTCCCTTTTGAGCTCGACAAGGAGGGCTCGCCAATCGCCGAAGTGTGGGCGAAGCGACTAAGGGGTTGCTACAGCCTCGAAGCTGTAGCCAGTCCTAGCAACTCCCAAGTTGCCGTTGACCGCACCGGGATTCGCGTGGGTAGCGACTCGACGAGATGGACTTTCGAAGATGCCGGACACGCGAAAACAGCAGGAAAGGTTACTTCGCCGATACCCACGCAGTCTGTCGCTTCAGGCACTTGCTACACTTCCCGTTGTGAAGGCCCACTCGTAGCAATCCATACAATCATTTCCATCTGGAAACTGAACAAATGCGAAAACGTGGCAGAGTTGCAACGAGAATTTGAGAAGGAGACCTTACTCACCCATTGCCAGCCGCGGCCTGGGAAACTCGCGAAAATCGGATATAAGGAACAACAGCTGCGCGCCAGACTAGTGTTCGGCCTGACCTGGAACACACGTTCTTCGTTCAGCTGAAACATCCTAGCTGTGAGCCTCAGAGCCATCTCTCGGTACTGTTCTCTCAATCGTACGAAAAGTCACTATATTGGAAGTAACGGTATATGAAGTGAACTCAACACAAAGCACAGTCTGAATCAAATAAAATTCGACTAGACAAAAATCAATAGGCGTCAACGCCCAGAATGCTAGTTTCTGGGTATTAGGTCGACTGAACCACAGTCATCTGCACTATGGTTCACTATTTACAAAGGAGAAGATGACCTTACAATTCCCGCTACTTCAGAAGACATAGCGTGACGCAAGTTTCATAAACCCACATCCTTCAAATAATTAGAGCCAAAAACAAATGGACAACTTAATTTTCCATATTTCATAAGTAAATTATAGGTGTCTCGAAGTTCATAAGTGAAAGAAAGTTATAAGTGAAAATCGAATGGGATCCAGTTCCATGCACTAGATCGCAACGAACAAGGCATGCTCACCGGCAAGATATCACCTACAACGAACGGACAAGTCCTGATATATAAAAGCCCAATCACAACCACGAAAGACTGAGATATAAATTATGCAATCTAACCTTTTTCTTCCGGCGCAGATGACCCCTTTCAACTACAAAAACAGACATGCTCCTTTTCAAGATAATGATGCAACACATAGTTAAACCTCCATCATCTCCCTATACTTGGTTGAGTCGCACATGAATGAAGGAAATCTTTGCATGTCTCATGGAATTTCTCCATGACCACACACATGAGTAGAGCTTGCTTCAACTTTGCCTATTTTTGTGAACATCCTAACAGACCTGACTGCAAAAAAGGACCATAGATTTGAATTTCCAGCTTTAAACATATTCTAGTTTACAGGCTAGGATAATTTTTCAAAATCTATATTACAATTATGATTTCATAGAAGGAAATATGCTTCAACATAATTTTTCAACATATCATGGTGACAAACGCTCACACAAGTCACGCTCTCGATTATCCTTCACATCTGAATCACACTTAAAAGATATAAATAACTATCCGCTAGGCTCTAAATTCATAGTAAAAAAAATAGTGAAAATTAATAAATAGAAACAAAATTAGAAAAATCCAAAAAACGTTTTGGAGGGTCACATACGTTTTCCTTCATCACTCAATTTTTACATGTTTAATGAAACATTTATGCATAGGAACCTTACCCATAAAACCCAAAAACCGGCTCTCCTGGAATCAGCACAAAAAATAAAAATATGTAAATTATTATCGCCAAAATCATTCATCTCGTGAGACTTAAAAAATACATCCAGCTGATCCAATTCTAACGAACATAGTTTTTTTGTATGCTATTATACGCTATACATTTTGAAAGCTGTATTTCTAATCATGTGATGTTATTCATACCAGCTATTGAATAGTCATCATGAAAGAAGTAAGAAAATTCTACAAACGTTTTATTCATAATGGTTATATGAATATTGGTTAAGTGGATCCTACTAATGAGAAAAAAACTCTCAAAACATTAACTAAAGCAACATGAATAAATCGAGAATTAGTATTATTTAAACATTACACAATATGTGCTGTGTCTATGTGACATGTGAAATTTCCGTTTCCAAGAAGGTTTTTGTCATATGAACTCTTGTTACATCACTATATTCTAAATAAATGATAACATTCCTTTCTGTATGCCAGTCATTTTCCCATCATTTTTCTGAATTCTTTCCCTTTTTTCTTCATATCTAAATCTTTTGATTTGATTTAAATATATTACAAAGATAAATAACATTATATGTTTAAAGAATACATATCTTCAAGACCTTTGTATGTGATATGCATTTTTACTTGAAAGGACCTATAACTATAATTCACATTAGCCTCTCCATGTCCACGGTGTCCCCGTCCAAAACAAATAAAGTGCATCTTAGGGAAAGATAAAGGTGTGCATTATGTATATTTTGAGAACATTATACTTTTGAATTTATCCTTTTCATATCTCCATCATCAACCTGTCCTTAAAAAATACACCCTCTATGTATAAGAAAGTGTCGTTAGGATTTTACAACATGAATAACAAATGTTCACAAACATATTAATACACATGTGTAACTTGAAACCTCCTAAAAATAAACTGCTTCATAAACCCCTCATGCAATTCAAAATTCCAAATGAAGAGGGAAAGAAAACTTTTTCTTCCATCGAGTCTGTCCCCAAATGAAAGGTACTTCTTTAGAGGGGAAATCATTGCTTTGGTGTCAAGCTCTAATGAAGTGAAGACAACAGTTCATTCAAAGTGTTTCATTAAATATTACAAACTTTAAAGTGTTCATTAGGGTTGACATCTTGTGGAAGCTTCATATCTATATGTCGGCTAAAGTCTAACATTCGGCCTTTAGTTATAAAAAGGGCCTAGGGTGTACTATAAAGAGCAGGCATGTGTAATATAACTCCTCATGCCCTTACTTTGCTACACTAGCAATGGGAGCCATATCATATACAACAATACAAACATAGAATGTTGAGGCAACCATCCAACTAACAAAGCACGCATCATGGACATGACATATGTGTCATGCTCTATATCAACTATGTCATGCAAGGAACCATGACCATTGGATCATCATGAGCCGATTTCGTGCAAGCATTGGGTGACTTTTCATTGAAGATTGAAGAGCAAGTAACTTCCTTGTGATGATTCACATAAAGGCCTAGTTGAGTTTCTTTCACCAAAAAGCTTCGTGTTGATGGAGCATAAATGCAAGTTATGATTCTGACCTAGAGAAATATTATTTTGAGAAGACATTTCTACAAAAAAAGATACAACTGACAGATGACCTGAACCACTTGCAAAAAAACATCTTCTTTTGGTAGTGAACTTGTGAGATCTATGTCTAATGAAGGCAAAGATCCTCAAGCCTTTCATTGTGGAGCTAAATTAGGAATCTGTAAGGCATCCCCTTAAAGCCCTTCTAAGACTTGTGAGGCTTGTAAGCTTAGGTACATGAAGTTATGTAGGTCAATCAACGAGTATATAATTCCAAGATCCTTGCCATAACATTACCTAACAAGTTATTGAACCTTTCTGACCAAAGTTCTCTACAATCCTAGCTTGCTCACATTTTTCATGTCATATAGTTGTTTTTTTGGTTTTTTTTCAAAGTTATCGTTTTCTCCATTTATTTAGTTCTCCTTGTAGTCTACATGTAATAATGTTTTTCTCCAAAAGATCATACGATGAAAGGTCCTTGAATTACTACCTTGAATATAGACAAACATGGTATCAAATCACTAAATGGTTTTCTTTGCAAAGTCTAGCATAACAGTTGCAAATTATGTAATAACACCTCCATCCACCTTATACATGGATAAATGCAAAGACTGTAGTGATTGTTGCAAACAAGTGTGCATAAGAGTTGTTTCACCTCCATATGAGCACAAGCAGCATTGAAGAAGAGAATCGTTAGCATCATTTTATGGAGTAGGAGGATCAATCAGTTTCGCATGGGATGTGCATACGCAATATAAAGGATGTCATGTCATGTACCGCGCTCTATAGCAAATTCTAGGCGAGTAACACTTGGTCGAGGAGGCAAAACGGATGGCAAAGAAAAAAGCAATAGCACAACACGACGTGGAAAAAATGGAGGGAGGTACTAAAGTAATGTATTAAAGCTCAATAGATCATCTTAAAAAAACTAAAAGTCAATTATTCTAGTAAATGATTAAACAAACAATAATTATGGTAGTCAAATACAGTTTATGAAGTTGCGTTCACAATAATCCGATAACAAATGGCTTCATTATTTTTCAAACAACAACTTGAAGAGACGTTGCATCAAGAGAACAAAGCATTTAGGGTGCATGGGGAAGAATGATGAAAGATATCTTCCACTCATACACAATATTTACGCAATATTTTAATCTTACAACATTTAATGCAATCACAAATGTAGCCATGTCCACCCCTTCAAGAAGCCTTGTTGCATTATGTTATGTCGTCAAACCACAGCATTCCTTATGAGTGCGAACTATGGAACCCTTCTAACAAATGCACCACATAATGGATTGGCAATGTTTTGTGTCTCAACCATCACCAGAAATGCATGTTTTGCATCTAAAAATACCTATCCTTTAAAAACTCCCATCAACTCCTATGAAAGGGAAACTTTACCAATGTGTAGTGCATTAATTTATGAATTGAGTTGCCTTACTATATCGACAAAACATCAAGGTTGAAAACTATAATGGTATGAATTCTTAACTCAAGTGATCTAGATGTAAAGAATCAATCATTTTGATACAATATAGTACACAGGCTTTCCCTGAACCCACTATATTATATGGTGGACGATTTAAACTACTTAACTCATGTATTCGTCTTGGTGTTGAATAACCATTGAGATCCAAGGATCTATTAGGCCATAGAAAGGTACGCATATACTGATGAGCCCACTCATGAAGCACAATTGTACCAGCTTAAGAAAATAATGTCAACTGTTTCCCTTCTGAAGTTTGGCGTCCAAATAAAATGGTCGGCCATGAACCTCCAAAACTTAAACAATGTTAAAAAATGCATGAAAAAATACAGAATCATTCAACCATCCACTCAAAACATTATATGTGCTTCTCTCCAGACTAGTATTTCTTACCTTCCTCACGTATAGAATTAGTTTTGATTAATGTTAAAGCATGAAGTACATATCATTAAGGCATGTAGTTCTTAGATACATGTGAGTGTGCAACGTAAATTGAATTCCTTAAAAGAGAAGTAATGCACACATGTTTACATATCTTATCATGTTTTGAGCACTTATGCATTCTCCCCTTGGTCCTTGCACAATACCATGTCCACCAAGTAGTGTGTATCTTCCCCGTTTTTGAACTTTTCTTCATTTCATGCCATAGTGGGTAGCGGATAAGTGTAAAAATTTCACACACATTACGATATTGATTTTTGTTTATGTAGCAAGACTAGAAAAATGAAGCAAGGTTACCAAAGGAGGGTTTGGGACAAGGAGGAAGGAAAGCATCATCAGCATTAGAAAATAGACAACTAACGAGGAAAAGGGGAAAAGAAGCATGCTTGAAGTGAAGGTAAGAAGATGGAGAAAAGCGACAAAAATTATTTAAGATACTAGATAAAACAAAGGGTAAGTAGTTTTATATCACAAAAGTTAGTGCTAAAGCTTGAACACAGATTTGGTAATAAGCCGGTCCGCTCCAACTATGTGTGGTAGCTTAACAGTAGGTGTAATTTGCACATCGCGTATGACATGGCATGCCGCTTTAAATTAGCATCATCCTTTAAATACTTAATGATGGGGGGCAAAAGATGACAACTTTCTGTTCTTCTCAAATGAAAAATGATACTCATTGGGTACAAGTGTGCCAAAGTCAATATTGAAATATTGTTTTACATAAACGATATCATACTCATTTGCTTTTTCTCTAGCAACTAATGAAGAGGATCACGTTGTTTTTCAAGTGTAGCAACAATTTGCCGCCTTTTAGTGCATAGAAAACTGATTTGAACATGAGATCCAACTACAAGATTAGGTTTCTTGTTCACTTCAATGTCTGAAAAAGGTTTTCTCCGCATCAACAATCAAAGGCATGAACAATAAAGAAGAATAAACAGGTTCATGATGAAACGATAAAGAATTTTAAAGGTTAGGAAGAAGAAGAAGCAAAATGACACTACCACTCCATGCAAACCGAATTTCCTTGCCAAATACTCCTCATAACAAAACATTTCAAGGTTAGCCATAAGCTCAAACGGGTTGACTTGAAAGAATATGGAGCTCTACCAATGGGGAATGATTGTAAAGGTCCTCTTTACCTTTTCATCTTTATTGAGAACATAAAGGGGTTTATTCAAATAGTATAAAAAGGTGAAGCAAACAAGAATTAGAACAGGTTCTCCTCTTGAAAACATGCTTCTCCACGTTGCTTGCAATGGGAGAAGGTTAAGCAACCAAGAAGAATAATGTGTTACTTTTGATGGTTTTCGCAGGTAAATCAATGAAACATTTTCGAATCAACTTGAAGTGCAAGGATAGGTGTAGTATTGATCCACGCTATAAAAGTTTAATACCATGGAAAAAAGAGATAGGAAATTTAAAAATGTTAGAGAAATCAAAGTTAATGTTTTTTGGGGTGTCGCTTTGCAATTTGTGGTTGCGATTTTCCAAGACAAAATTAGTGATTATACTAAACTACTTGCAACATGTATCACTTGCAAGCATGAAATCCTTTATCACATGGCACAATTTCAAGCCTAGATTCTTTATTTTTTTCACATTGGGGGCATTGGTTATAAGTGAATGAAACTTGTGAATGCAAACCGAGTTGTATTCGTTTTTTTTCAAATGATATGTCATCAAGCCTAGATGATTTTTAAATTTACAAGAGTATGATACACAATATTAGCATGAAAAGAGGCTTGTGCTTGCACCAAGTAAGATCTTGGAGGTAGAGAACGTACCTACTACATTTCATTACACAAATTCCGTGTTAAAGAAACCATCATCTTGACAAGGCACGCATCATGCACTTTTAGCGTGGGACCTTAACTACATCACATGACCTATGAAGGAAAATTAAACCCTCAAACCTTCATGGAACAATTTGTTCTAGGACCTAGATGGCTCTTGATTGGTTTGCATGATTGAACAACATGACTATGAAGGTCGGAAGAGCAAACCCAATTCTTATTGAATTTCACTTGAAGGCCTACAAAATCTTCCCAAAGGAAGAAAGTTTGACAAATAAATCTTCCTGATGGAGAAATGTTTGCGAAAAAAGTTTAAAACTAATAAGAGGCTCCTTTGAAAGGAATTTCTGATTTAGAATGGAACAAGAGGTAGCTGTTGTAAACCAGTTTTAGAAAACGGATCCTGAAAATGGCCGACTTGTTATGTCCACCAGAATGAAAGGCAAATCACTAAATCCAAAATATCCTAGCAATCTACAAGAAGTCTATGTTGCTTAAGCCTCTAAATATTGTGCTAAGACCACTTATATTCTCAAGATACCCTTAGGACCATATGATCCAAGGAATTCTTGATGGGCTAGGAGAAGGATGGTTTATTGGCTAGTCAACGTATTGGGTAAAAGAAGACTCTTGTTACAATTTTTCTACAAGCCAACCAAGGCGTTAACCCTCTAGCGGCATGGAGCGTGGCTAGATTAGCTTGGTTAGAATTTCATAGGCAAATGATGTACTTTTTCTTAGCCAAGAATCCTAGTTTCACCTACAAAAATGCTAAGTTCTTTCTGCCACCCTTATTCACAATTAGATGTTGATCAGTGTAATATATTGTCAAGAAGGATCCTAGCCCTTGTTGCATGTCACACAAATGAACAAAAACAATTTGGGAAGTATTAGGAAGTGTTGCGAGAGAATGTCTAACACAAAGGTATTGGTTACATGACATTGAATCCTTTCATTTTCACATGGTTAATTGTACATCTCAATGGTTGACGTTGAATGAGTTTTGTAGTGAATTTTGGACATACGTGTTTTCATCAAAGTCTTGGTCACTTGATATTATAGCTATAGAATGCATACCCCCTTAAAACATCATGTGTGTTTTGGGGAATCATAGCACACAGTTTATTGCATACATGGAAAAACAATACAAGAAGAATCATACAATTTCTTTTGATGTAATTTTTTTCAAACTATGTTATCTAATGCACCCTTCCTCCACATTTTGATGTATAAGTAAGAGTTGATTATATGAATCCAGAACAAATGGAAAGATGGAGCTTAGAAGTTTCTCTTAGACAATAGTGGATTAAACGCTTTTGAATTTCAAGAGTGTCTGATGAAGAGAATCATTTTTTCTAAAAAGTCCAAATGATGCTGATTGAAATGAAAAACTAAATCTGAATGATGTTCCTGATGAATTTCTTCTTGGCATGCATGTCCATTTGGAATTTTCTATGTGCATAAATAATGAACTTATCGCTATGTGCACAAGAAACCATGTATGTGAAATAATGTATTGAATAATTCTATAATGATGGAGTTATAACATGAACAATTTTATGTACAAACCCTAATAGGTTCTGCTCATATGCTCTTGACCTCTTTAGGGTTGAGATGAGCACATTACCCTCCATATACCAAAAGAATGAATAATAATTCAAAAGTGAATGAGGGAGTGTAATTAATTCATAGAAAAAGGAAAGAACACTTGGAAATTTACAAACTTGCATAAATAAAATCTGTATTTCTACATTTGTTTTTCCAATGTCAATGTTTAGTAGGTGGAGTAATGGTTTTGGTGGACAGAAACAAAACCCCCTCCATAGGATTTAAATGATTTGTACAAGAATGTAGGTACTAGACATTAAAAGTGTTACACGTGTGTTTTTGCATATAAAGTTTTTAATTTTATCCATGTTTGGTGATTTTCATAGAAAGATGAAAGTTAGCTCATTATAACTATCGATATCAATCATAAGAAAAAGGATTTTCTAGCCTTCTACATTGTCTTTGGCTTTTAGTTCCTTTGTATATCCTTAATTGTTCTGATGCTTGAAAAGATCATGCAAAACATGATTGCATTATCTTTCACTATAGTGATTTTTGCTTGGATTTGCTCATAAGTGGCTTTTATATCATGAAGCCGGGCTTGTTTTAAAATGTGGATGTCTTCATGCACTAGCACAAATTGGGGCTTTTGGCTAGCTTGTCATTACGTTGATACTTCAATGACTTGAATTTACTTCTTTTGTCCACAATTCGTGTAATTTGTTACAAAATCTTAAAAGGCCGTCTTAAGTTTGAATTGTTGTGATGAAAAACATGATTTCTTTCGATTTGGTGTTCTCTTGAGGCCATGTAAGTGCTATCAAATGTTATAAGAAACTTTCACATGCACCTTGCAACACTTCAACACTCATAATTGTTTTGTTACTTACCTGGTCATTCAATTTTTTTTTAATGATTTGTGAAGTTTTAAGAATGGCATATGTCGAGTGATTCTGGTTAAATGGCCAAGTGAACAAGCATGACCACATTGAATTCACCCACTTCAGGTATGTTATTCTTCTAATGGGTGACATGGAAGCAATTGTTTAAGTCGTTGATTTTACTTTGCTGGTCGTTTTTTGCTCATTTTGGTATTATTACTAGACAAAAGAGTAAGATGTATGATAGAAAAAATCTAGGCCATAAATAACTTCTTGCTATAGACTTTTGGGGTAGCATTTTTCACATCTTTGATTTTTTGGAACATCCACACAAGCGATCCTTTTGCACTTGGAGGATCAAAGGACTTGGAATGGTTGGATGAAACTTGGTGCACTCAAGTGTTGGGTGTTCTTCGTAATGTATATTACATGTTTTGCCCAAGAATGTTGAATTGCATCAAGCGCCATGTTGTTTTGTTCAATTAGATGGATATCAAGGATTTCATTTGAATTGTAGCTCATTAATGCTTGTCATCTTTGTTCTTTTTTCTACTCATGTTGTTCTCCTAGCAAGAAGTTATGATGGGGAGGAATTCGTGAGGCTTAACATGTGATTTAGTGCATTAATCATAAGGGTGCATAGCCTCATGAATTATTTTGATAAAACAGAGGTATAACTTTTGGTTCAAATTTTTGCACCAAACAATCATTCTTATGAGAATTGTGTTCTTGTGTTCATGAAGGTTTCATCTGTTTTCATCATGATGGCATGTTTATATGGTTCTAACAATTGCTTGGATAAGGAAGACAAGGGGCATTTTGAACCATCCATGTCAATTGACTTTTTTATATTTATAATGCCAAGGTCGAAATATCATGTATGATAGCATGCCAAACGTATGGTTTCTTCTACTTGGAAATGTTGCAAAAAACCATGTGTCAAGTGCTACTATTCTTCCATTTCGTGATGCTTTCTTGGATGTATCAACCATTGTTCTGAAATTTACTCTTTTTTGTTTACCATCATGGTCAAGATTTTTGCAAGTTTCTAGAGTTTTTTGAAGGTTTTTTGGATGAGTTAAATCGTTTCTGGTTTTTGTATCTAGAACACATGGATGCTTACATTTTTAATTATGTGGAAAACGTGGTAAACATGTATAAAGTGACAGATTAGAGCATCATGGTTTTATGATTTTTTACTGTTTTTTGTGTCAGGATTTGGAACGTTTGAGCGCATATGTACAAGTGAAGAAAAGATGAGACATACTTGCAATTTTTGCATTTATGTGAAGTACTCGTGAAAGGTGCTATTTGAGTGGTTCATCAAAGAAAATCCACCAATAAAGGTCTCGTGGAATTTTCTGATTTTCAAGGTGCATCTTTCAAATCTTAAATATTCATTTTTTCAAGAAACAATAGGCATTGAATGGGCAATACGGAGGGGTTTTGGATAACATTTTTCACNTTAGCTTGTTTCAGCGCCATTTCTATCTTCTACAACTCTGTGTTGGATTTCTCCAACATGCTCATATGTTGGGCTTTTTTGTGCTTGCCTGGGCTTGTCGGTGGTTTTGTTTTTTTTAATGCTGGGTAGTGTGATACAAAGCTTTCTTGATTACACGCGTTGTTTTGACTCGTCGGTAGTTTTTTCGGAAAAGGCGACATCTTTTTACTACACATCCTTAGATTGCCTCGTACAGATTTCTTTCGAATCGCAATGAATGCTCTTTGCATTGGGCGTACCGCGTGACAAGATCTATCAACGGATTTCATCGACAATGCAGCTGGAAAGCGGTTGGTACAGCACATCCCCTCACGTTCTTGAACCGCGGACCGCGACAGCTGGCCACAACTGTGCGTAGCTGACTAGTGGATGCCCTCCTGACGTTGCACAAGCTTTTCAAGACTCGCAGCGGGCAAACAACGTGCCGGCACCTCACGCGATCCCTCGTTCATCCTTGTTTTACTGGTTGTGGGGTACGAATGTACTCCTTCGCGACCACCAACTCTACCTCAGCACTCCGGCCGTCAGACCGTGACCGTCCACGAAATGAAGAGCGGCCATGGCGAACGGTGGTCTACTGGCCATCTATATGATTTTGAGCAACCTGTCAAGTGGGACACCAAGAGTATCGCTGTTACTGACATGCCTGTGACCGTGAAGCTGGTGTTGCTGCAACGCTCATGTCCCGCTGCTCTAGCGACAATCCTTCACAACAAGGCCCTGGTGTGAGGCGGGAGGGGGGAGGGGGGAGGGGGAGAGGGGACGGAGAGCGCCGGGACATTCGCATCATGGGAGGTGACGACGACACCATGAGCTGCAGCAGCACGTGGTCTGCTGTGATGAGAGAGCTGGTCGCAGCAGACAACTACCACGTCGACCTGCCCCTGCTGCCTTGCGGCTTGCACTCACTGCAGCAGCAGGTGCAGCAGCGACTGGCAGACGCAAGGTCCATCGAGATTTGGGGCTCAGAAGGCGAGGCATGCTATGGCATTGGTAGCACCGGCGGCAGTGGCAGCATCGGCGGTGGCAGCATCGGCGGTGGCAGCAGCGGCGGTGGCAGCATCGGCGGCAGCAGTGGTAGTAGTGGCTCTAGGAGCGTTGGGAGCAACGGCATCGGTAGCCCCGGTGTCGCCAGTACCGGCAGCAACAGCAGTGAAGGGAGCAGTTTCGGGTTCAGTCATGGCACCGCCGATGGGGTCGTCTTCGGTGCCTTTGCTCCTGCCGCTGCAGTCGCTGCGGCGAGCAATGACGACAATGGCTCAGCGGGGCCCGAGAGGGACACTGTTGGGATCTTCGGATCGATTTCCACGTCAGCCGGCGGCGGAGGCTGCGGATTCGGCGGCGGCGGCGGATTCGTCGGCGGCTCACAAGGCCAGCCAAGCACAACTGCTGCGGAAGTGGCGGAAGGTGCATTCCCCCTCTGGGATGCAGCCGGTGGCGACTCCAACCCGGGGTCGGAATGGTGCTGGGACGGTGCCTGGGGTCAGACACAATTGTGGGACCAGGGTGATGAGTGGGCA
>SZWC01004693.1:78773-94829 GCA_023375785.1 Penium margaritaceum | reverse complement strand
CGCATTCATCCGGCGGTCATGCTGTCGCAGCTGGATCTTGCATTGGGTATCGGGCGATCGTTTTTGACAGCCAATCCTGTCCAACCTATTTTGGGCTCCCGCTCGCTCGAGAAGGGTTTACCTCCGAACACACACATTCGTACGTACGGGGCTTTGGTTAGAATGGATACGGTTAGAATCTCGCGGGAGGCGGCGGTTCGTGAAGCGGCAGCCTGGACCTTCATGTGGGAGAAAAGAGAGCGAGCCGAGGGAAGAGGGAGAAGCTGATGAAAGGGAGGCTCCTGCAAGGCGGCAGCACCTATGTGTACGGATCGGACGGAGCCGCTGTGGAGTCGCTCAAGATATTTGACGGCCCAAGGTCGGACTGTCGGCAGAGAGAATCGGCGATGGGAGAGTAAACGGTTGGCCGTCGCATTTGCTGCGGAGATCTTTGCCCTTGTGGTGACAGTCTTTAAAGATGAGAGGACAGTCGGGTGCCATGAGGACGACGGAGATCTCATCGTGCTACCACCACAGAGATCCCCGCGGCCTCATGCCGACTGTGTCACTCCTTTTAAACCGCATCGCCGTCTATGACGTAACAATAATGGGGATAGCTATTAGCACTTATTCGTAGGAAGCAACCTTACTGAAGACTCGTTTGGATAGCATCACACGGCCTTTTTATAGCCACACGAACGGTTAAGGAACCCAAATGGATGTTTGGTTAGCGAGACGACCAAACAGAAGATATTTAGGAGCGACGATTCTTCTGGGCTTCTCTTGTGGCCATGTCGACTTAGGGAATGCTCGCCCGACGACAAGACTAGGATGTCAGAACAAGTTCGCCAATTGAAATGGACCGCTTTACAAGCTAATAAGGAAAAAAATCGAATACATGGAGTCAAAAAAGCGCCTCACATGATGAGAAATTATTGAAGGCTCCGTTGACCACACATGCGCTATTTGTCAACGGCGGCATGTCATTGTGTGGCCATGAAAAACAAGGTCGCAAGGGAAATATGGTGACATCCAAACTACCCATGACATTGTTATGATGGTCACCCTAATCTCAACCAGACATAAGAAGTTGTGGAAACTTAGAATTTTCTAGGAAACTGTGAGGTATTAGCATTGAGATATGCAATATACAAGGCTGCAGCATTACATGAATGCGTTTAGAATCACATGACATCACCCTAGTTTGAGTGCGGAATTGTAGGAGAATAATACAACCATGTTTGGATGTATTCGTACTCACATTCTAGGTGCCATCGAGTATCGTAGTAAGATGGTAGACCGTGATGCAAAGATTGCGCAAAAAACAAGTACCAGCCTTCATGCAGGTACACACTGCCAACCAGGAAGCTAATATTCAAGGTTTTTCAAAAGGGAAAATGCGCTTTTGGTGGAGAGAATATCATCTCTCATCAAAGACCCTGCCACCCTCCTTTCAAGGCTCTCCTAGGTCAGAGTTTATTCCGGTCACGTTATTGAGCGAAACCGTGGCACATGCGATTGAAACTGCATTTTGCATGAAAATTCTTCCTTGGTTTATCGGATGAGAATCGGCAAAAACACAGTTTGGGCATGATGTACGTGATTTTCACATCATAAAATGAATCCGAACCGCAAGGTGTGAACATCACGTATCGATTGATTCATTATTTATGTGATGGAAATCTAACTGGCAACGAGCTTAGATTTCCTAGTCGATCACTTTGTCTTGTTTTCCCTTTGGACCTCCAACATCGTGCATCGCCCCAAATTTTACCAAACTATCCCTTACCACCATTTTGGGCGGGTGCACCAAGCTTCATATCCAATTTGTTAGATTTGATTCCTTGAGCTAAAAATCCGTATGATCCTCTCAATTTTTCAAAAGTGGGAACCCCAACCGTCTTAATGAAAGAAAATCCGTCACACTCACCCACTCGTACTTTGGTATAAAAACCATAAACATTTCGAACTTGAATATATCCTCAAATCTGAAAATAACGTAAATATTTACTCATTATCAGGATATATGGTATTGCACAAAGTGAAACACAAAAGGGAAAAAATTAAAAAGTGTTTAGTAGAAATTCTTTGAGAGAAAAGGTGTAACGTGTGAGCTCTCCAACTCTTGAAGTGAAGTGATGAGTCCCCAAACTTAGCACGTAGGTATGTTTGTGCCAACATTCAATGCCCACCATGTATTCATCTCTAAATTTGAAAACATTTGACCCATATCTGTACTATTTCTCTTAATGTATCTCCTGATTTCCCCTGAACTGATCCCTCCCTTGTTCTTTGACATTTTTTTGCATTCAAGAAGTTTCCAAAAGAGTTGAAAAATCATGGTGAACCTTATCTATGTAACCAAAATGTTTGAGAAACTTGTGAATATTGCTCGATTTCTACAAAACTGCGCCTAAACATTCTTTAAAACCCCTATCTTTTCAACATGATTGCTCAACGAAACTTTTCACAAAGCAATGTCGTACATATTGCTTATCTGAAGCACCTCAAATTCCAAGTATGGATTATTCTTCTTCTAACCACAATATGTATGTACTTAATTGTTTCGACACCTATGACTATGTGCACTAGTTTCTCAATTACTCCATGTGTTCGAATTCCTCAAATCTTCTTTTACACTAAACCTTATACATGTGAACCATCCACGTTCTCCACGGCGTAAGTCAAGAAAGGCATTGCCGTCGACTACCCCAACCTCAAATGTTCTATTCAAGGAGGTTGTTATAAGTTTCACTAATCTTTATATTTTCATAAATACATTTATATTCAGAGTGTTCTTTGATTTTTCGGACAACATTTAAATGACACTAGAATTTCATAAAAAAAGTGCCTCAATTGTCTCGACATCCCGAATGCTTTGGCAGAGTTTCTGAAGGAGTTGTTCAAGACATGGTGTGGCACAAATCTCTCCACGCAAGTGCTCTAGACATCAAGAATGCCTCATTTTAACTACATGTATGCCGTGGATAGTTGGAACACTTATCATGGTTTTCCCTGTTGTAAACTACTCAAGTTTTCCATTTTCCCACATCGTCTTTTACCGTGAAAGCTTACGTGTCCACCATTCTCTTGTCACTCATCGTTCCACGAAAATTCTCAAAAATGAGCAAAATGTACACGTGAGAATTTTGTACTTTTTCTTAAGACCATGGATTTTTATTGTCATAAATCTCAAGCATATTGTGATATCAAGAATGACAAAGTAAGATGGGATGGTCATGATACTAAAGTATCAGGGGATGACCATGATATCGAATGATGATTCATTTTGTTCAGACAGTCGCAAGGCTTACTTTGGAACAAGAGAACAGATCATGAGGAAATGTTAAGGGATGGGGTAATGACCATATAGCACACCCCCATACCTAGATTGAAGTACCACCCCATAGACCAACTAAAGTTTTGTCGTCCAGCACTCAAGCATAAACTTATGGTGTTTTCCATCATACTTTACTGATCCCTCAAAATGTTTCTCTCGAGCAGAATATGGGGGGCTCACTAGGATGAGGTGCGGGGCATAAGACGATTTTGAAGTTTGCGACAAATGGATACTTTCTTTGATGCCCCACGTGTACTTCAATAAGAAATATCAAATGAGTTGAGCACATAAGGCTAAGTTGAGAATGAGAATGAGGCATATATCGGGTCATCGTCGATCAAGCCAAGCAACACGTGCGGAGTCGCACCATGAGTGAGTGATTCAAGAAGTTCCGTCAAGAAGTCAAGGGGTTGAAGAATGTCAAGGCAAATCTTTATAAAGATCTATTGCTATCAAGAAATTCAAAAGATATCAAAAAATTGATAGATTTTGCGATGTTTCATGGAGAATTATAGAATGTACTCGGGATTGTCAGAAACTTCTGGGACAAAACACCAAAGACCAGTGTAGTTGGCGAAAATCCCATTGGTTGAATGGCGCACAAATCAGGAAGTTGTCGCACGCTGATCCATGAATGAAAAGAGAGAAATGCCCACTTGCAAAGTTTGGGACATATGTGCATCAAGTATGTAACACGTTTCCCCATTTTAGTCGCGAAGTCCCGGCGCGTTAGTCAACAGAGGTAGTTGATGATGAAAGATGATTTATTTCTTGGAGGTTGTTGTATGGCTCCCAACTATTGTGCACGCCTTCCTTGTTGTCCCACTTGACAAGAGACTTTGACATTTGCCGAGGGGGTCGATGTCTAAAGGTATGTTCAATAACTTTCTCTTCATTCCCGTCCACTTGTATACAAGACTGAGATGCGACTTGTCTACAAGGTAACTACTGAATGGAACCTTGGTAATGGTTGATATTGTCGATGTGGAATACAAGATAAATTTCCATGCTGCTAGAGAGGCATTGTTTAGCCACGACATTTTTTTTTTGCATTTTCTCGATCTCAAGTAGTTCAAACCTCCACATTTTGAGCTTCACAAAGTCCAGTCCTTGTAGTTTGACAGTCATAAATTTGAAGAGGACGCGGTTACTTGCGCTTAAGTCGTGATTGGTACTATGTCGGTCGGCTACCCGCTTCATTTTTTCTTATGTGTTCTCAAGGGTCTATCTTGTTTCCCCCCATATGCTGGTGAAGTCGTGGCGGTGATTGTCAACTACGAGGATGTTACTCTAGCTCTACATTCAGCTAGTGTAGCGGTAAGTTTACCATACACCACCTCAAAGATATTTTACTCGTTTAACTAGAGGTGGTAATGTTGTTTGTGAGTTTTGTGGCCACTAGTTTTGCTTTCAACCTGCAATAGTGTGGCAAGCATAATGTTTGTAGGAGGTCTTTGAAAGTCTGATGAATGCCTTCGCCTTTCCCATCGGTGTGAGGATGGAACAACATTCATAGTGTGATCTTATTACCGTAACATGTCATTAGTTTGTGAGCCGACTGTCTTTGTTGATGATCATGGTTCATGGTATGACATGTATCCATGTAATCTAATCTAGACACAGCCGTGTTGTTCTATCTATGGTGAAATTGGTGGTCCTTAAAATGAAGTGTGACATTTTGGGAAATCTATCCACCTCGACAAGGTTAGTGTGGTACCCCTCCGGTGTGGAGGAGTCATGGTCAATCAACTCAAATTCAAGTAGTTGTTGATTACAGTATCAAAATGTGCATTCTTGCATGCAAAAGGTTTTTAAAAAAATCCACATGAATGTATGCTGGCAAAGCTTAAATGTAAATATGTTTTATGAATCAAAGCTACAATAGGCTCTTTGTGATGTTTGCTAGTTACTATAAACTTTCCATGTTCTCTAATTTGTTCACTTCACAATAAACTTGCTGATACATAGTTTCATAGGTGAGTGAATGAGTCATGTATGGAGGTACAAGTTTCATTTTTGGAGTAACTTGGCTTAGATCACGCTATGGCCTTGATAAAAACTCTTCATCTAGGCCAAAAAATCTAGTCTTTGATTTCGAGGATATGTAAGATTTGTTTTCTTAGACTGATGCTTGACGTTATACTTGAAGTTGGACTAAAGGAAATCCAGCTATTGATTTTGTTGATGACACATATTTTAATGGGTCTTGAAATGCTTTTGGATGTGAAGACCGATGTGGCAATGCATTGCACGCATTTTGAGTAAAGGAGCCATGTCTAAAATGCTTACATGACAATGAATCTCTTTCTTGTGCAATGTGTAGTTTAAGTTACACCGTAGAGTTTTTACGACATGTATGCTGCTGGTTAATCTCCACTATATAGGTATGGTTAATCATCCCATTTTTATACATTTCATTACATGTGTCTAGTACTCCATTAAATTCTCTTTCTAGAATCTTACTTGCACATATTCACGATTTAGATACTTGGTTTCTTAGTGAACATATATAGTTTTGTTCCACAGAGATTCAGAATTACAGGTATGAATCTTTTAATTCCTTGTCATCCATTCATTTGAAAAAAGCTGAATAAATTTTGAGATAACCTATTTATGTTTCTGCAAGTTAAACATGATATGTTTGTCATGTAAAGGATGTATCATGAATGGAGAAAGAGAATAAAGATGACTGTTTTGGGTAAAGAGGACATCAGGTTGCGTTTATGAAAGTTTGCGTGTGCCAATAACGAAACTAAATCGAAGTGGATTGTGACCCCACCCAACCAGCTACCCAATCCTATTTGGACAATTTATCATGCAGATTCAAGAAATCGTACACAAATGAATCGTGGGGATCCCCCCAAAGTCTTTGATTGTATTGGTGGTATGTATCTTCCTTTGCAATACATGCCAACTTAAAATTGTACTGAGGTGTATTCATACAATTTTGTATAAATTCAGACCCCTCCACAGACACTTACAAACACACAACCCAATACACATGGATTATGAAGGCGTGGGTGGGGATTACCTTTACCCCCATCTCCTTGTGAAAAGTTGGAAGTGTACGTGGTGTGTATATTAGTGATTGTAGTACATAAAAAACATTAACAATATTACTAAAGTTAATCGTCCCACTTGAATACATTCCATTACCTAAGTGTACTAATCCTCTATTATCTCCACTTCATAGAAGTTTTGTAATGTGTATGGACTTTCTACATCACTTGTTTTGAACAAGTGGAATTTTAAATGTAGATTAGATGATTATTGTCTTAAGTTAATTTCTTCCAATTGTTTCCCATTTCATAAAACATTCAATAGATTTTTAAGTAACCTACTTATGTCCTCAAAAGTCTAATTGGGTACAGACATCATACATAGCAAGTGATTAAAACAAACATCAAACTATAGTTCACTATTTTTAAGAGAGAGTCATGCAGCTCACTACTTGACGTTTGCAAGGTTTGTGAAGGTCATTCGCTCAAAGTCCCCCCTCCTCCTCGAAAGCACATCGAGTATAGTAGGGAACTATAATGGGGGGTGTATCCTATGTGCGCTAAAACAATACAAAACTGTATGTGTAAACTTGTGTACCAATGTGACCCCCCTCCAAATACACTTCTCGATACACCCCATAATATCATTTGACATTAGGAGAGGGCGGGAAGGGAGGAGACTACATTCACCTCCTCCCCCCCAAAAGTGAAAAGTGTTTCTAGTAATTATGTTGGTGATTGTATTAGATAGACAACCAAAACTATACACACATGTATCTTTTCTCAATCATATGAAAACAGATCGAGAGCATCAATCATGACATTGCCAATGTATCGCCATAAGCACGATGTAATGTAATGTACTACAACCCGACTGAATATCTCCTCCCCCTCAATAACACCTTTAGTGCATTCGAGGAGTGTATTGGGGGGTGTATTTTGCATACCCTAAAAACATGTACAATTGTGATTTTTTCTTTTATTCACAAATACGATCCCTTTCCACATACCCTTCCCAATACACCCCCACTAATACACTTGAACTTTGGTGTTGGGGGAAGGGGAGGGAGGAGACTAATCCCACCGCTTCCCCATGAGTAGTGAAAAATAGATGCAGAGCGTCAATTGTGACTTCACTTATACATCACCAATGGCACGGTGCAATGTAAGAATCTGGACCTTGGCTGGATCCCTCTTCTTCCCCCCCTCCCGAAACTTCTGGTGTATTAGAGGACTTAATTGGAGGGTGTAGCTTGCATACCTCAAGAGATGTACACAAGTGTATCCGCAAAGTTGTATATGAATACGATCCCTCTTGAGATACACTTCCCAATGCACCCCCTCAATAATGTTCGACTTGGGAGGAGGGGGAGGACACTAGTCCTTGTTGGAGTGAGCAATAACTGCACTTAGTGACAGCTTCCACATGGCGTAGTCGGATGGACAATAAAAGGTTTGTGCATAAAGTTACAGATTTTTATCCGTAAATACTCGATGGAGCTTGGCTTGGAATGTTCTATGTATAGGCTAGATTTCATTCTTGCATCCAAGTCAAAGGGGAGAAAGGAGCCTATATCTTTATTAACTTCATGCACAACAGGGCTTTTTATGTGTGGTGGCCCAGCTTGGTCAACAACTGCAAAGTGCAAGCAAGCACTACTGGGTACTTGACCTTGACCACTAAGGGTAGGGCTACGATTGACTGGATTGTAAGGACCGCTTGCATCAGCATATGCAAGCAGAGGTCTTGAGTTGGGACCACCCTACATCAGGTGGTGCATGTAAAACTCAGCATTGCATCAACCACCACATGGATGACTCAACAGTTACACAAGATACTACATGCACGACTAAGCAACTACATGCGGAGCCAAGAGTGGGGACCGCCTTGCGCCAAGAGCAACATGCACGACCCAACAGCTGGGACCACGGCCAAGTTGCTAGCATTTAGGAAGCTTCCTTGAGGAGGAGGCTACGTGCCGTAGACCAAGAAGATTCCTTGAGGAGGAAGCTACGAACTTGAAGTCAGACGTTTCCTCTAAGCACAGGACAGTTGGTCAACTTGCCAGGATCCTAGTATAAAATCAGACCGCATTCAATCAGTCCAATAACTCAGTAGTAACTCAGCAAGAAACTGCAACATCAACTCCAACGACCAGCAGTCCATCTCTGCCATAAAATGCTTCTAATCCAAGACTTTAAATTCGCTCTGCACTCAAGACCCTAAAAATCATGGTAGCAGGAGGATGCCCCTGACTACGTGAAGGCCCAAGTACCTTGCCATGGCAGCCAGACTACGTGCAAGACTCAAGCTACCTAACTTGAGCTGTCTTCCTTGAAGTTTCCTATCTGTGTGTCAGGATTTGTGTGTAGGCGTGAGAGCCCAGAGTTAGTGTCTAATCTCACCTCTGCATCATGAAGGTAAACCTGCATGGACAGACGGATAATGTTGGAGTCTCCCTATGTTGATCTAGTGTGTTTGGTAGTGGTCTGCCAACCTGGTTAGGAGGGTCTTGAAGTTTTGTGTCTTGTTAGAGTTCCCCTCTCTCAACCCTGTAAGCCTGGTAGCACTTCGCTAGCTTGGATACAAGGGTCAGAATTCCTCTTACGACCCAGTAACTCTGACAGTGGCTGTTAGTGTGGAAAAGAGGCTTCCCTGACAACGTGGAGGCCATCTCACATGAGAGTTCGGTGACCGTGTTGAGACCCTTGCAAGGACTGTCTTGACAGCTTGACAAGGTGTTTTGCCCTTGGATGGGACAGGTTGTGTCAAAGCAATGATTTGAGCTGTGTTTCAGTATTTTGTCCTTGTACCATACTTGTACTTGATAGTATTTTCCATTTACAAGTTCAATCCAAGTCTTCTGCTTATGCACATTAGAGTACAAGTTTTGCTTGATGGGCATAGAGATCTTGGATAGGAGCCAGACCCTTTGCTACATTAGAGCACGCGATAACTACGTCAATGCAGGCTCCTCAAAAGCCTGAACATGGTATCAGAGCACAAGGATGTCTAGACATGCTCAACATGCAATGAGAGTAGAAGACTCATGTCGTTACCAAGAAACAGCAGTTATAGCTCAAGCTTCAAAGGATGAAAACGAATGTCATCACTCACCAGTGGGAAGATGAGCTTGTGACGTGGTGACCATGTACACATGGAGATAATAAAGAGGTTTTGAGTGACCTTATATGGATAACCCCCACAAGGAATTTGAATTGCTGAATGACCTCTCAATACCAAGCTTGTGCATGGACCAAGGATGTGGACCAAGGAGAGAGCAAGTAGTACCTGAGGTGACGAAGCGCTCAAGAGAAGAGGCATTGGACAGAGGCAAACCACGACAACGTGCATGCAAAAGAAGTGCTGCGGCTGCAGACGACTAACAACTGTCTTCCAAAGAGGAGGGCACAATTTTTGAAGGTCACCATCCACACCTCCAACAACAGTTGTCCCACATTCAATAGCAGGTGCATGTGCACCATCAGGTTAAAGTGGCACAACTACCATTCTCATCAACTAGAGTTGTTGCGCTGGCACATGTGGTTGAGTACATGCCACAAGATCTCATGCGAGTGCAGATGCTAGTGATATGAACTGTAACGTCAAGCATGATACATCTTTGTGTGGTTCAGCCACAATAGGCTTCAACGGAGGTGCCATCCGTAGCACTCGTAGCACGACTCTTTGATACATGATAGCATGAGACAACTCTGGAGCAAGCATTTATGCATGAAAGATGAAAGCAATGGCAACAGATTGGCAAGCAACAACTCCTCCCCCAATGGAAGCGGCAAACTTGACACTTGTTACGTGCCCATGCAGCTCAATCCTAAGGTCGGGTGATGCATATTTGACAACATAATGCGGTCTTGCTGTTGAAGGGCTTCATGCATAGCAAAAGGAGAAGGGGTTGCGTTTCAGGTCATCATAAGGTAGGGTACCCGATAAGGGTACACCGAATACTCACCATAAAGTGTGGGGCACCAAGAAATTTGATCGAGAAAATGGAGAAGCAATGAAGAAAAATACTATCAACCACCACTAGAGCAGTTGCAATAGTAGTGATGACGAAATTGACTTAGAAGCTGCCACCTGTGTCCAGAAGAGTAAGGGGTTGACCAAGAACATAGATGGAGCACGATGGTTGCCATAGCCATGGCAAATTCAAGCCTAAGAAGTTGACTTTTGTTGAAGCAAGTGGTGGAAGCAGCCAAGGAGGGTCGTCAAAGCAGGTGGCTTGAGCGACATGGGGAGCAGAAGGCTGCAACATGAAAAGAGACAGAATTGCGGTGAGCTTTTATACTCGTCGTATAGAGGTGGCTGCAGTAGGTTGGTAATCCAAATAGGCAGTCCCGAGCAGCGGTCTTGCCTTTCAAGCGCCCATCAGTGGAAGCTTCAACAGCCTTCCATTACGGAGCAAATCGCGTGCACGGTGAGCACAATGGCTTGCGCTTTGGGTAGTTGCTTCTACATGAAGAAACCTCTCTAAGGATAAGGGTGACGAACCTTACCATACCCGATTAAGTTTTTCTACTCAAACGGACAAGCTCCAACCAGACAACGGCCGCGAAAATAACTTGAAATGCGAAAGACGAGCATTTTGAGGGCAATACTCAACCGAGTAGAGCCCTATTTTTTTAAAACATTCTCAATGGCTTGAGCACACCCAATAGCAAGCTAGAAGACTATTCTTATAGCAGATTTATTCTCAGGCAGCTGAAATCTCCACCAATCACATGTTTCTTCACTAAATAAATTACGACAGTCTCCGCATTCATCATTGCCCCCAGGGAGAGTGTTCGAAGGAGTGATATGTGCGCTGAGCGTCAGCTTTGACACGGCACCATTGGATCAACAATCAGGGGTTTGTGCATGAAGTTACAAATGTTTATCCGTAAAAGGTTGGGTGCGGCCCGGCCGGAAATTTCTGATGTATAGGCTAGATTCATTCTTGTATCCTAGCCCAAAGGGGGAAGGAGCCTGGATCTTTGAGTGATGCATGCAAAATAGAGATGTGCATGCCTGCTGGCCCAGCTTGGTCAGCAACTATGCAGTGCAAGCATGCACTGCTGGGTACTTGACCTAGACTAGTCAGATGGGGTATACGTGACTAAGCTGCAGAGACCGCTTGCATGAGCATACGCAAGTAGGGCTTTAGAGCAGGGACCACTCTACATGAGGTGGTGTATGCACAACTCAGCATTGCATCAACTATCACATGCATGACTCAGCAACTACATGCGGAGCAAAGAGTGGGGACAGCCCCACGTAAGCGGGAACATGCATGATTGGGACCACGACCAAGTTGCTAGCATTTAGGAAGCTTCCTTGAGGAGGAAGCTATGTGCCTTAGAGTAGAAAGATTCCTCAAGGAGGAAGCTACAAACTTGAAGTAGGATGTTTCCTCTAGGCACAGGGTAGCAAATCAACTTACCAAGATCCATGTATAAAAGCATAATAGAGTAACTGAGTCCTGCAACTCAATAGTAACTCAACAAGCAACCTTAAGATCAACTCCAACGACCAGCAGCCCATCTTTGCCAGATAATTCCTCAAAACAAAGACTTTACAGTTGCTCTGAATTGAAGACCCTAGTTAGCCTGGTAGTAGTCTGACCGCATGGACAGGAGGACGCCCCTGACTACTTGAAGGCCTCACTACCTCCCTATGGTGGCAAGATTACGTGCAAGACTCAAGCTTCCTGGCTTGAGTCTTCTTGCTTGATGTTTCCCATCTATGGACTAGGAGTTGTGTTAAGGCATAAGAGCCTTGAGTTAGTGTCTAACTTGACCTCTGTTTCTCAAAATTGATCCTGTCTAGACAGTCGGACTGTGTTGGAATCTCTCTTTTTCGATCCAATGTGGTTGGCAGTGCTCTGCCAGCCTGGTAAAGAGGGTCTAAAATCTGTTTTTCTTGTTGGAGTTCCCCTCTGTCAACCCAATAAGTTTGGTAGCACCTTATTAGCTTGGTAAGGAGGATCAGGACTCCTCTAACGACATACTTAGTCCGGTAGTGGCTGCCAGTGTGGACAGAAGGTTGCCTTGATACCCTAGAGGCCATGTCACCTGAAAGTACGGTGACCGTGATGAGACCCTAACAGCAGGAGCCTTGACGGCCTAGCAAGGTGTTGCACCCTTGGATGGGGCACGTTGTGTGAGAGCATTGAACTATGCTATGTTTTGTCGTTGTAACCTTGTACCATACTTAGACTTGATATTCTTTTCAAATCACAAGTTCAATCCAAGTGTTCCACTTCTGCACATTAGAGGAAAAGATTTCCTTGCTTGGCAGAAAGATCTTGGAAAATAGTAGGAACCATTGCTACATTAGAGTACATAGTTACTACATTAGGCTCCTAAAAAACCCCAATAGCTCCACTTCCCATTCAAAAGTAGAAAATTTCTTGCGTGAGTTTATTTGTGAATGTATTGGATAGAGAACCAAAATGATACACAAGTGTACATCTTTGTCAATGCTAAAGAAATAAATCTACATCATCGATCGCTTATGCATCACCATCAACAATGTGGGATGTACAAATCGACATCTTGAATGGATTCCTCCTCCACCCCACAAGACCACAAGTGTATAGAGGAAGTGTCTTATGGGATGTATCTTGCATACCTTGAAAAATTTACACAAGTGTATTTGTACACTTGTGTACAAATGCAACCCCTCTCCACATACACTTTTTAAACACCTCCTTAATACACTTTGACTTAAGAGGGGGGAGGAGGAGACTAGCCCCACCCCCCCCATCAAAAGTGGAAAGTGTATCGCGTGAGTGTTTCAGTGAGTGTATATGATAGAGAACCAAAATGATGCACAAGTGTTTTTTTCTCAATGTTACAAAATAGAACCGGAGCGTTGATCGTGACATTGCATATATATCACCTTCAACACGATGTGATGTAAGAAACTGCACCTGCAATGGATTCCTCCCCCCTCTCTTAAGACACTTCTAGTGTATTCGGGGAGTGTATTAATGGGTGTATCTTACAAAACGTAAAAAACGTATGCAACTATATTTGCACACTTTTGTACTCACATGAATCCCCTGTAGATACACTTTGTAGTTCACTCTTCTTATTCATTTCAACTTTGGAGGGGGAGGGAGGACTTCTCCCTCTATCTCCCCCACCTTACAAGTGGAAAGTGTATTGGATGAGCGTATCCGTGAGCGTATTGCATGGAGAACCAAAAGAGTAAGGAGTGTATTATTTCCTCCATGTGAGAAAAGAAGATTTGTAGCGTTGCGTGGACCTTGCCATCTTGACGCTTCTTGATGCATATGTCCATAACTCGCTTTTTGTACGCTACACGCTATGAAATGGCATCTATAGAGAGCTTCTTCTCCCCTTGCCAAGATACCACTAGTGTATTGGGGGAGTGTATTGAGGTGTGTATCTAGCATACGCCGCAAAACGTGCACTAGTGTATTCGTACACTTGTGTACTAATCAAAACCCTCTCTATATACACTTTCGACTACACCCCCCAATACACTTTGACTTCGGAAGGGAGGGGGGCTAGGGGGGAAGAGGGGGGAGGGGGCGACGGGCATCACGCTTGACCATGTTACTCTTGAACATTCATATACGACCAATTTCCTCGCCCGTGAAAGATTGTATCAAAAAATTTATTGAGTATTGAAAAAACTAGTGAACATGGACGGTTTGTAGAAAGAAGTAAAGATCACATAGGGATCATTATAGTTTTCATTTTATACAAGGAATGCACATTAGTAACAGGCATTCATGTGGATGTTTTGTGAAAAATGTTTGCATACAAGAATACACATCTTGATACACTGATCGACAAGTGTGTGAATTTGAGGTGATTAACCAGAACTTTGAACATTAGTCAGCCCATACTGTTGCATAATGTCCGTACAACATGACTATATAATGGGTTCTAATTATGCACTTATATACACATTACGAACACAACAAGATATTATCACAAGAACAAATGTGGATGAAAATTAGGAAAACAAACATTGAAGTGATTCGTGTCATGTTTTCTTGATCTTTTGTTTCAAAATGTTTCAAGGGAAACCAATCCTCAAGAAAACTACATGAAATTCTTGTAGTCATGAACATAGAAGTTACTGTGTGCATGATTGTAGGGAGTGTTAAAGTAGTTGATAGTCGTGACAAGAAAATGCAGGTCGAGCTACTTGATGGGATTTCCCAAGTCATAATATTGGGGCAGTACAAACCAACGGCTACCGGCCGTTAGGAAGATGTGCGTGCGCGATGCGTACCGACGCGCACGCGACCGTTGCACCAATGCTGCCAGTTGATATGGGAGCATTGCTAGGATTGCATTCAACTTCTTGATCTAAGCATTCTATCATTCTCAGCATGGCATCAAGCTAGGATAGTTGCCTGTGGGTGCCCATTTTCACCTCTGTTCCCCTTTGCCTCTCCCGCTTCCACTTCCGCTCCTCTCACAATAGGTCTGCCTTTGCCAATTCGCCCTACCGTCCGCCTTACGTCGCGCGAACTCCCTCTCTGGTGCTCGGATCCGACGCGTCTTCCGACTGCGGCTCCCCCCCTTGACGTGCGCAGCGCGTCCCCCCCCTTTTCGGCGTGCGTGGTGCCCTCCCCTTGTGGGCGCACGTGGCGCCCTCCCCTCCTCGTTGGTGCGCGTGGCCTCCTCCCGCGCTCGGCCCGTGTGGCTCTCCCCCTGTCGTTGGCGCGTGTGGCGAGTCCTTCCGCCGCCCACTCTCGTTTGCGCGCGTGGCGTCCTCCCCCCCTCGGTGTGATCCGCCCACACCCCCCTCTCTCTCGCACCCCCCCTCCTTCCCTCCCTCCCTCCCCTCTTGCCTCTTTCCCACCGTCTGTCCTTCCGTCTCCGTCCGTCTGTCCCGTCTGTCTTGTCCCGTCCTTCCGTCCGTGCCGTCCGTCTGTTTTTTCGTCCGTCCGTCCGTCCGGCCTTCCCCTCCGGCCNGGCGCACGTGGCGCCCTCCCCTCCTCGTTGGTGCGTGTGGCCTCCTCCCGCGCTCGGCCCGTGTGGCTCTCCCCCTCTCGTTGGCGCATGTGGCGGGTCCTTCCGCCCCCCACTCTCGTTTGCGCGCGTGGCGTCCTCCCCCGCTCGGTGTGATCCGCCCACACCCCCCTCTCTCTCGCACCCCCCCTCCTTCCCTCCCTCCCTCCCCTCTTGCCTCTTTCCCACCGTCCGTCCTTCCGTCTCCGTCCGTCTGTCCCGTCTGTCTTGTCTTTTCCTTCCGTCCATGCCGTCCGTCTGTTTTTTCGTCCGTCCGTCCGTCCGGCCTTCCCCTCCGGCCGTGTCCCTCTCTATCCATTCCTCCCTCCCTTCCTTTGCCCCTTGATCCCTCCCTTCCTCCCTCCCTCCCACCCTCCCTCTTTCGGCTCCCCCATCCCTCCTCCACCCCTCTGCCCACCGCCCGCTCCATCCCACTCCCTCCTCTCTCGTCTTTCCCCCTTCCCTTTGCCCCCCCCCACCCTCGCCCACGCCCTCTCCTTTTGGCCTCCCCTCCCTGCCTTCCGCCCTCCCTCCCCCCACCTCTCTCCCTCTCTCCCGCCCTCCCTTTACGTCTGTCCGTCCGTCCGTCCGTCCGTCCGTCCGCCCACCCATTTGTTCCTCCGTCCATCCGTCTGTCCCTCCATCCCTTCCCCTCCCCAGTCCCCTCCTCCCCTCTCCCCTTCCCCGTCCGCCCCTCCCCTTCCCCTTCCCCCGTCCACCTCTCCCCTCTCTCCTCCCCGTCCG
>SZWC01004693.1:41277-52382 GCA_023375785.1 Penium margaritaceum | reverse complement strand
GTGAGAGAATGAGGTGGGAGACAATAACAATGTGGCGGCAGAAAATTGCCGAATGTGCCTCGCACGTGACAATTGTGCGCTGCCTTCTTAGAATCAAAACTTGAGTTTGATTAGTACAGAATTTGAGTTTAAAACATGGAAAACTTGTGCAAGTGACGATTTTGGGGTAATAATTCCCTCGTTTTAGACCCAGAACAAGGGGGCAAGGCAAAAATAGCAACGGGCCTCCGGAGACTTGAAATACTTGAGTCTCCCTGCACAGTGTGTCGGTAAAGATCGCCCTCAGGAGTGACGCCATTCTATGAAATCCGACAACGACTTCCTTGTAGGAGCCTGTGTCTTTATGTTTTACACCTTGTGCGTTTGTCTGAGTTGATCTAGAATTTTTCCACGACCTTCCATAACATCCTACTAACATCCTTACTCAACCTTTTAAATCTCCGGCTTACAACTCAACCTGGGGAGTCATTCATTCTACTCTCTTTCATCTTATCTGTTAAGAACTATGGGCCCATAATTTGTTCTCCCTGATTCCTAGTCTTCTTTCTACCTTCCCATCTACCTTGAAAAATCATGTTTGGCTGACTTTCTCTATTTGCACATCTTATTGTCACAAAAAGGCTTGAATCCATTGTTTTTCCCACAATTCAAGACTTATTTGCTCCATTGGGGCTATGTATGTAATATTGAGTAAGGAACCTCAATGCCGGTTGCATCTGCATTTTCCTTATGTTAGAAAGAACCTTTTTTTATCCTTTCCCTCCTCAGAGTTCTTTGGATGGCTGGGTACAACTTCTGGGTGACGTTTGGTGCCGAGATATCCCCCGCGCCAACGTTGGTCACGGCCAGCATGAACTGAGGCAACCGGGTTTGAATCTGGACTTGATTGTTGACACATGCTGCCGCAGACTGCGGGGCTGTTACAGGTTGGGGGAGTGTTTCCTGGAAATGGGGCTACAAACTCTTGCGGCAGAAGATACGGTAAGCTCAATGGCAGGAATTCACCTACATCTCCTTCTGTGCCGGAGTCTGGCATCTGGACCAGGCCCTCAGGAGCAGCAGAGGCTCCGAACGATACGTGCGGTGGCAGCTGGTGCTGCCCCGCCAACCATGACCCTTACCGTGGCCGTCACCAAGGCTGTCCCTGCCATCGTCACTGTCACCGTCACCGTCACTGTCACCATCACCGTCACCGCCACTGTCACCGTCACCGTCACCGTCATCGTCACCGTCACCATCACCATCACCGTCACCATCAGTGAATCTTTCTGCATCAGCGTCATCGTCAGCATCGGCGTCGGCATCGGCGCCACTATCGGCATCATCATCATCTTGAGCGTCAGCTGTTGGATATGGGGTGCCAAAAAAGTGACCAAAGTGGGTTGCTCGATAAAAATCATCAGGTCACAAAAGTGAATAGAGGATGTTTTGCTGGTTCTGTAGCACTTTACGGAACTTGATTCAAAGTCCGTTTGAGGGAGATATGGATTTTCAAAGTTTGGTGGCGATGGGTCCGGTTCAAATGATGGCTCCTGCACTACCAGCACCAATGACGGCCACAATAATTGACCAAAGAGGTTTTGAGCGGCCTTCATGGTAGAAAGGCGGTAGGAGGACCTTCAGGGAGCTTCAAGGAAGGTCCCCACCAAGATTATTGGTTGTGCACATGGCAGGGATGGTAATTCTCTTGTGTGAGAGTGTGACTGCCGCTCATCCCGCTAGGCTAGGAGTGTGCTAGGAGGTGAACTTTGACAGAGTGGTTCTTCCAGCTCCATGTGCCAAATGAGGCGTACTTAGGCTTGTTAGAAAGCTGTGCTAATGTANGCCACAATTATTGGCCAAGGAGGTTTGGAGCGGCCTTCAGGGTAGAAAGGCGGCAGGAGGACCTTCAGGGAGCTTCAAGGAAGGTCCCCACCAAGATTATTGGTTGTGCACATGGCAGGGATGGTAATTCTCTTGTGTGAGAGTGTGACTGCCGCTCATCCCGCTAGGCTAGGAGTGTGCTAGGAGGTGAACTTTGACAGAGTGGTTCTTCCAGTTCCATGTGCCAAATAAGACGTACTTAGGCTTGTTAGAAAGCTGTGCTAATGTAATTTCTCACTCAAGAGTCAATTCAGACATTTGCGTTCTCTGCAAACCTATATTTGCTTCCGTAATTTTTGTCTGTGCAACCTGCAACTCCCTCTCACAAACAGTTGGTCCTGCCTAGGCGGCTTTTGGTGAGCCTGATCACCTCCCTGAGGGCTGCCCCAGTTTCCATCAGTGGTATCAGAGCTGGAACAGGGCTTTTTCTCATCGTTGAGGCATTCCTTGCACCCTGTTGTGTGAGAGAGCCGTTTGTGGGCTGAACGTTGCAGTACCATGGCGACATCCGCTTCTATGGTGGCCGGCGTGAACATCGCCAAGTTCGAAGGCAAGAACTTCTTCAACTGAAGCAACAACATGAAGATGGTGCTGATGGAGAAGGGTCTCTGGAGCCAGGTGGATGAGAAGGAGAAGGAACCAGCAGAAAGCTCTGTCTCCCGTGTCGAGGCTCGTACCTACCGCGAGAAGCGTGACCGCGCCCTCGCCACCATCTACCTCCACCTCGCAACGGCAGCAACTCCTCTTCCGTGGCATCCTCACGCCAAAGGAGGTTTGGAAAAAGCTTGATTCCACTTATGCTTCCAAGTCAATCCTCATGATTATGCAGCTGCGTCGCCGCTTTCACACTGCGAAGATGGATGAGTCCGGATCCATGATTGACTACATAAAAATGGTGAAGTCTTTCTCTGACCAGCTTGCTGCGATTGAGGACCCTGTCAAGGAGCGTGTGCTCATGCTAAACATCCTTTCTCGTCTTCCTAGCAGCTATACTCCTCTCATTGTTGCCCTCATCCAGCATGGCGACAAGCTCTCCCTCAATGATGTGGAGGAGAGCCTGATGTTTGAGGAGGAGCGGCGCAAGGGAGAAGAGGGCGGAAGCGGACTGGACGTCGCTCTCATCACCAACTCTGGTCATGGGGGTGGTGCTGCACCAACCAGGGGCAATGACAGAGGAGGAAAGAAGAAGGGGAACTGCCACTACTGCAAGAAGCCGGGTCATTGGGCACGCGAATGTCTGAAGAAGAAGGCGGACCTTGCTGTTGGAGTGGGAGCGGGAAAACAGTCTGACGCTTCCTCGAACGCCGCAGACTCGGAGACTGGATTCTTGACAACCATCCGGGTCCTGCACGTCTCCAACAACACTGCCCTGTTCTAGATCATCGACTCGAGAGCCACGCGGCACATGACGTGTCGCCTGGAGTGATTCGTCGTCTACACCGTCATTGAGCCTTGTCGGGTGTACATGGGGGACAACCATGTGCAAATGGCTGTTGGGGAGGGTGAGATTGTGTTTTGTGCTTCCGTTGAGGGTAAGCACATGGAATGTCGTGTGAAGGGGGTGCTCCATGTTCCGGGGCTGGCAGCTAACCTCCTCTTTGTCTCATCTCTCATCTCCAAAGGCATGCAGGTTTGCTTTGAGAATGGTGGCTACACCATCTCTACCCGTGCAGGCCGTGTGCTTGCAAAAGAAAACAAGGAGGACGGTCTTTACCGCCTCTACGTGGCGTCGGAGAAGGAAGCCGACTCATCGTTGGTGGCAAGAGAGGGAAAACACAACATTGGCCTGTGGCACCGCTGGCTCGGTCACCTTGGCTTTGGCGCCATCATCTCCATGCAGGAGATGGTCCGCGGCCTGGAGCTCAAGGGGGTGAAGCTGCCAGGTGCATCGGCTTGTGGGAGCTGCATTGAAGGAAAGCAAGCCCGTGCTCCTTTCACGGTGGAAGGGAAGGGGGCGGCTGAGCTTCTCTCACTCATTCACTCTGATTTGTGCGGTCCCATGCCATCACTGTCCTTGTCTGGCAAGTTGTACTTTGTCACGTTCATTGATGACACGTCGAGGAAGAAGTGGGTGTCCTTCTTGGCTGGAAAGGATGAGTACTTTGATGCTTTCAAGGTGTGGATTGCTCCTGCATAGAATGAGAGTGGCAGGCGGTTGAAGGTGCTTCGCACCAACGGTGGAGGAGAGTACCTCTCCAACGACTTCCGCACTTACCTCAAGCGTCGCGGGATCAAGTACGAGGTTACCCCACGTGGAACACCGCAGCTGAATGGCGTGGCTGAACGTGCGAACCGCACACTCATGGAGCGTGTTCGCAGCATGCTCCAAGATGCGGAGCTCCCACCAACCTTCTGGATGAAAGCGGTCAACACTGCCGTGTACCTGAAAAACCGGAGTCCCACGCACGCCGTGCCGCTAATGACACCGGAGGAGGCGTGGATGGGATGCAAGCCAACAGTGAAACACCTGAAAGTCTTGGGGTGTGTCGCATTCGTGCACGTGCCTACCGGCAGCCGTAACAAGCTGGACACAAAGTCGGTGAAGGCCGCCTTCCTTGGCTACGACACCATGGGATACCGCCTCTACAACCTTGCTGCTCGCAAGATCATCCACAACCGTGACGTTGTTTTTCAAGAGGACTAGAAGGGCTGGACTTGGAGCCCTATGTCTGCAGTTCCACTTGCTCCCGTACTTGTACCTGAAGTGGGAGAAGAACCGACAGCAGAAGAGGGTGGTGCGGAAGATGGCGGTAACAGCGGCATCAACAAAGAGGTAGAGGGAGCTGAGAAGGAGAAGGAGCTAGCAGTCAAATCTGATGAGGAGGAGCAACAAAGCAACATACAGCAGCTGCCAGGACGATCTGCATGCATCAACAAAGGTACAAAGGACAGTGGGGAGCCGCTGAGGCGATCCGAGCGCCTTGCAAGCAAACAGAGGCTGCTGGTGGAGCTGGTGAACCTATGCACCGTTCCTCCACCAACGGAGTCGTCTGACCTCGAGCTTCTCTTCCTCACAGTCACCGATGATCCAGCCACATTCGCTGAAGCCATGTGCAGCACCAAGGCGGCAGATTGGCGTGCTGCAGCAGACGAGGAGTATGGTGCGCTCATGAAGAACGGCACCTGGACCCTCGAGGAAGCTCCACGTGGCAGCCGAGTGATCGGGTGTCGGTGGATCTTTAGGCGCAAGCGTGGTGCGGATGGTAAGGTGCTCAGGTACAAAGCACGGTTGGTTGCAAAGGGGTATTCACAGACTGAGGGTGTGGATTACAATGAGACATTTTCACCCATCCATCCGAGCGATCCTCGCTCTTGCTGCTGCTATGGACTTGGAGGTGCACCAAATGGATGTGACGTGTGCTTTTCTGAATGGTGACCTCGAAGAGGATGTGTATATGGAGCAGCCGGAGGGGTATGTGGTGGAGGGAAAGGAGGATTTGGTGTGCAAGCTTGTGAAGGCCCTCTACGGCTTGAAGCAAGCCCCGCGAGCATGGTACCACAAGATGGATGAGCAGCTGGCTGGCCTTGGCTTTGTGCGCAGTGAAGCTGACCATGCAGTCTATGGGCATACGCAAGAGGCAAGCCAGGCCATCATCTTGCTCTATGTTGATGATCTGCTCATTGCATCTGACTCCAAGTCTCTTTTGGACGATGTGAAACATTCCCTTGCTGCCAGGTTCGACATGAAGGACATGGGAGAGCTTAGTTACTACCTTGGCCTTCAAGTCAAGCGCAACCGGCAGCAGCAGACTTTGGAGTTGTCGCAGAGCACGTACGTGAGTGACATCGTCAAGCGCTTCAACATGGCAGGAGCACGCAAAGCAGCGACACCACTCGAAGTGGGAGCGAAGCTGAGTATGACGCAGACTCCCCGCGGCATGCAAGAGAACAGCCGCATGGAAGCAGTGCCATACCAATCAGCAGTTGGGAGCCTCATGTAAGCAGCAGTCGACTTGCGCCTTGACATCAGCCAAGCGGTGGGAGTGCTCAGCAAGTTTTGCGCAAATCCGGGCATGCCGCATTGGGAGGCGGTTAAGCACGTGCTGCGCTACCTCGACAGTAGTAGCAGCCTTTGCCTGACCTTCAACGGCAACAACAACCCCATCCTCATCGGCTACAGTGACGCAGATTGGGGAGGTGACCTGGACACTAGGAGGTCGACCAGTGGGTTCGTGTTTGTACTTAGGGGAGGTGCAATCAGTTGGAGGAGCAAGAAGCAAGAGTGCGTCGCCCTCTCCTCCACCAAAGCTGAGTACATGGCCTTGAGTGAAGCAGTAAAGGAAGCCGTGTGGCTGCGTGAGCTCTTGGAAAGCCTTGGAAAGCTGCGAACCACAGCAACTACAATCTACTGTGACAACATGAGCGCCATTGCTCTGACCAAGAACGCAGAGTTTTACGCCCGCACAAAGCACATTGACTTGCGATATCACTTCATCCGCGAACTCGTGGCAAAGAAGGTGGTGCAGATCAAGTTCTGCCCTTCAAGCATGATGCTGGCAGACTTCCTGACCAAGCCGCTGGCAGCACACCGCTTTCAGCAGCTGAGGGGACAGTGTGGACTTGTGTGATTTTTCTTCTTGCAAAGTGAGAGAATGTTGGATATGGGGTGCCAAAAAAGTGACCAAAGTGGGTTGCTCGATAAAAATCATCAGGTCACAAAAGTGAATAGAGGATGTTTTGCTGGTTCTGTAGCACTTCACGGAACTCGATTCGGAGTCCGTTTGAGGGAGACATGGATTTTCAAGGTTTGGTGGCGATGGGTCCGGTTCAAGTGATGGCTCCTGCACTACCAGCACCAATGACGGCCACAATTATTGGCCAAGGAGGCTTGGAGCGGCCTTCAAGGGAGAAAGGTGGCAGGAGGACCTTCAGGGAGCTTCAAGGAAGGTCCCCACCAAGATTATTGGTTGTGCACATGGCAGGGATGGTAATTCTCTTGTGTGAGAGTGTGACTGCCGCTCATCCCGCTAGGCTAGGAGTGTGCTAGGAGGTAAACTTTGACAGAGTGGTTCTTCCAGCTCCATGTGCCAAATGAGGCGTACTTAGGCTTGTTAGAAAGCTGTGCTCATGTAATTTCTCAATCAACAGTCATTTTAGACATTCACGTTCTCTGCAAACCTACATTTGCTTACGTATTTTCTTTCTGTGCAACCTGCAACTCCCTCTCACAAAGAGTTGTTCCTGCCTAGGCGGCTTTTGGTGAGCCTGATCACCTCCCTGAGGGCTGCCCCAGTTTCCATCATCAGCATCAGCATCAGCATCAGCATCAGCATCAGCATCTGTATCACTATGCCCGGAAAAATGACAAGCGCCAAGGTGGGCACGTTCATGAAGCTATCGCGACAGTTTGACCTACCGCTCTTCACGGCCGCGTGGGCTCTGGGCAAGTCGGCGGACGACGCGGGTCACGTCGGCGGAAGTGGAGGCGGCAGCTGCGGCGACATAGGTGAGAGTGGTGCCGCTGGCAAGGGGTTGTGATCTTCGTGGGAGGGGGAGGGGAGGGCAGGCACGGCATCAAGAGCAAGATGATTGTGGCGAGATACGATGCCAAGGAGGAGGAGCTCTCTGAGGAGGTGAGGGAAGGAAGGGCTGGTGCAGAGGGAAAGGGGTTGTTATGGAGGGCAAGGGGTTTGCAAGGAGGGAAAAGAGGTTGATGTGAGGGGAAAACGGTTAACGAGAAGGCAAGAGGTTGGTGCGGAGGGCACCGATAAATGCGTAGTGCTATCGTGCTGAGTGATAGTGTACGGGAGCGGTGGTTGTAGGAAGTGGGTGTGAGGGCCGGCTAGGCATTGAAAAGAAAGGTAGACAGTGAAAAGAAAGGGAGTCAGTGAAAAGAAAGGTAGACAGTGAAAAGAAAGGTAGACAGCTAAAAGAAATGTAGACAGTAAAAATAAAGGTAGACATTGAAAAGAAAGGTGGAAAGTGAAAAGAAAGGGAGACAGTGAAAAGAAAGGTAGACAGTGAAAAGAAAGGTAGGCAGTAAAAAGAAAGGTAGACAGTGAAAAGAAAGGTAGACAGTGAAAAGAAAGGTAGACAGTGAAAAGAAGGGTAGACAGTGAGGAGAAAGGTAGAATGTGAAAAGAAAGGTAGACAGTAAAAGCGTTGGCAGTGGACACAGCTGAAAAAATTCCTTCGCCAATGCGCCCGTCCCAGCCATGCCAACCAATGTGCTTGGTGGGGCTAGTTGTGGTTCGTCCCTGCCTTGGGCCTGTCCACGGGCGTTGTCTGCAAGTGCAAGGTGCCCTGGTCTGGTCCGTAGGCGGCCGAGGCTTCTGGAGGTTATTTCCGGCGAGCTGGCTAGGGTTGGCGCTCCGGATGGGGGAGGAAAGAGGACCTTGAGGCTGTGGCGTTTGTCTTGTGTGTCTTGTTGAGAGCGGACAAGTTCCTGGTTTGCCATTTGTTTCGAGGGGCATGATGATGTCAACATTCCGACGCTGCATTTCATGTAGTGACGACATAGCTTTCTTTGTTGAAACATTGTTTCTCTTTTTCTACCTGTGGATATAGCAGCATTAATTTGGTCCGTACTGGGCATGCCGTTCCTAGTTTAGAAGGTGCAGACACACCAGCTTAAAACTTGGACATGGTGGGTATCTAGTCACTCGGTCCCTATGGAAAACCCTTTGGACATAGTCACCCTTCTACCCAATCCGCGATAGGGTTGGTGACGCCCTACCCAGTGAAAACATTAAATTAAAGCCCTCCTAAAATAGGACAACCCTGCCCACTCGATTGAACATGATCCATCAGCGGCATGCGCCGTTGATTGAGCAAAGCAAGGCAGGGAATGTCAACCCCCCTTGAAATTTCGTCCCCACATGAGAATCGCGATCGAGCGATGACCTCTTGTTCTTCTTTTTCAAAACGCAAACCCCCTGGTTTGATTTAGGGTCTGCTATGTTTTTCGCGGGCTCCACCTGCGCAAAACATAGAACCAGGGCATTTTCGAACTGAACATTGAAAAGAAAAAAAGTGGTAATCGCTTGATCACGGTCGAGCAAAAACGCCTGGTTTTGAGATTGAGCTCAAACGCTCATTCTTTCGTTATTTTTTAACACACAAACCCCCACTCTGTACATGCAAAACGTAGTCAAAACCTAGCCCAAATCACATTTGGGGTTCAAAGGTTTTCGTCTTGCGCGGGCTCCTGCTGGGCCCCACGGTAGCAGGGCCTAACAGGTTCCCTTTCAACACCTGGGGAGTTTTGGACCGCCCACGCAAACCACAAATAAAACCTAGCTAAAAAATTCACAAAACCCTCAAAAGAAGGGTTTGTGAATGTTAAAATAATGTTGACATCAGCATGTTGACGCTGCATCGCATGCAGCGTCGACGTCCTTTTTTTTCGCGATGTTCGCGAGTAGGGGAGTCTTATTTTTGGAATTCTGGGCAGGGGAGTCTTGTTCTTCCGAACATCGGGTAAGGTAGTTTTATTCTTCCAAACGCTGGGTAGACATACACACATTTGAATCTTGTGGGTAATCTTACCATGTACCCAAACCCTTGGGTACACTCCCGCCTCTCTCCATCCTATTTTTCATCTGGGTGACTCAAAGGTGGCTCACGAGTAGAACATGAAGAGAAAAGGAACATTTGGGACGTGAGGAGCATGTATCCAAGAGAATCCTTGGAGTATTTGGAGGGGACATAATAGATAATACATCTGTACTAGCATGAACATAAACATAATACATCTGAAGGTTAAATGTTGATCACGCAGTATCCAGCGAGTTAAGAATATACGATACAACATCCATTTTGATGGCCATGCCCGATTGGCGATGCAAGTCGCCGATTGAGCAAAGCGATGGTGGGTAATCTGTCACCCTTGCACTGGCAAGAATCGTGATCAAACGATTAGCCTTTTTCCTTCTTTGTTTTCGACTTGCAAACCCCCATGATGGGATTCAGGGTTTTCTATGTGGGGTGTCATGCTTGCGCGGGCCCCGCCCACACAAACATAAAACCCTACATCCGCAAGTGGGGATTCACAAATCGGAAAAAAAAGTCTACCCGCTCCATCGCGTTTGATCAAAAACGTATTTTCCAAGTGCATCTTTTCAGAGAAGAAACTACACTCCTATCCATGTAAACCACTTTCAAATCCTACCCCAAATGACACTTGGGGTTTTAGGGCCTTTTTTTTTGCACTGGTTCCTGCTAGACCCTGCAGTAGCGGGGGCCCGCAGGTTCCCTTTCAAAGCATGGGGTCTTTCGGACCCCCCGCTCAAAACCCTCACAGAAATTTATGAGAAAAGTCACAAACCCCTCCACATAAGGGTTTGTGATATTCCTTTCATGTCTGACGATGCCAGCATGCTTTCGCTAGATGGCATGCAGTGTCGATATAGTGTGTTCATTTGGATACAACGTGTTTCTTCGCATGCTCACTGGACATTGCGTTGATAAAGAGAAAGTAAATACAAAGTTTGGATATGGCATGGCTTATGTGTGGAATGTGGATTTGGCAATAGTTATCAAGAATTCTATGCATACTCGGTCAATCTTCCAATTTGGAGGATTTGAGAAGATCAAAGCACGTCTTTACTCTTTCGCTGAACAGAATGGCAAGCAAAACGTGGATGGTTCACAACGATAGGGTTTGCTGCAGAAGGAGATTCATGGTTACTGGAAAACTGGAGAATTTTTAAGGAGGGTAAGTGTTCTTAGATGACAAGTGTTGGATATTACGCTGAGCGCAACGTAGGTGGTTCACATGATCACATGCGAGACAATAGATGATCTGAGGAATTGAGATAGCTGCATAACTTGTATTCAGCTGTAACTGTACTTTGATGATGGGTTTGTGAGAGCAAAGCAAGTGGATACAATGCAAATGAAGTGAAAGAGGAATACGTTGGGTCCTCGGTGCTCGAGCCAAACGACGTGTGGGAGGTCGCACTATGTGTTGCTGCTTAAAGAAGCCCAACCGAGAAGTTGAGGGGCTTCCAAAATATCGAGGCGCAGTTTTGTAAAGATCTGGCGCCATAAAAAAGTCAATTGAACAATATGGAAACATCGATACGGTTGAAAACACTTATGTCGACCTTTGTGGAAAGTGGTCGAAGTTGTTAGAACCTTCCGGACCAAAACACCAAAGGGCCGGGAAGGTGGCCAAAATGCCCTCCGCCGATAGAAGTAAAATTCATGTGGTCATCGCGTGGTGGGCTGTTAATATAAGAACAAAATGCCCACTGGCTGAGTATGGGGACTCCTGTACATCAGGGAGATAACACTCCCCC
>SZWC01004693.1:0-35462 GCA_023375785.1 Penium margaritaceum | reverse complement strand
CACTCTTGCTTCTTGCTCCTCCAACTGATTGCACCTCCCCCGAGCACAAACACAAACCCACTGGTTGACCTCCTTGTGTCCAGGTCACCTCCCCAATCTGCGTCACTGTAGCCGATGAGGATGGGACTGTTGTTGTTGTTGAAGGTGAGGCAAAGGTTGCTGCTGCTGTCGAGGTAGCGCAGCACGCGCTTGACCGCCTCCCAATGCGGCACGCCCGGATTCGCACAAAACTTGCTTAACACTCCCACTGCTTGGCTGATGTCGAGGCGCGTGCCGACTGCTGCATACATGAGGCTTCCAACTGTTGCTTGGTACGGCACTGCTTCCATGCAGCTGCTCTCTTGCATGCCGCGGGGAGTCTGCGTCATGCTCAGCTTCGCTCCCACTTCCAGTGGTCTTGTTGCTTTGCGCACTCCTGCCATGTTGAAGCGCTTGATGATGTCGCTCACGTACGTGCTCTGCGACAACTCCAAAGTCTGCTGCTGCCGGTCACGCTTGACCTGAAGGCCAAGGTAGTAACTGAGCTCTCCCATGTCTTTCATGTCAAACCTGGCATCAAGGGACTGCTTCACATCGTCCAAAAGAGACTTGGAGTCAGATGCAATGAGGAGATCATCAACATAGAGCAAGATGATGATCTGGTTTTCCTCTTGTGTGCGCCCATAGACAGCATGGTCTGCTTCACTGCGCACAAAGCCAAGGCCAGTTAGCTGCTCATCCATCTTGTGGTACCATGCTCGTGGTGCTTGCTTCAGGCCGTAGAGGGCCTTCACAAGCTTGCACACCAAATCCGCCTTTCCCTCCACCACATACCCCTCCGGCTGCTCCATGTACACATCCTCCTCGAGGTCACCATTCAGAAATGCACAAGTCACATCCATTTGGCGCACCTCCCAGTCCATAGCAGCAGCAAGAGCGAGGATCGCTTGGATGGATGGGAACTTCACGACAGGTGCAAATGTCTCATTGTAATCCACACCCTCAGTCTGCGCATACCCCTTTGCAACCAGCCGTGCTTTGTACCTGAGCACCTTACCATCCGCACCACGCTTGCGCCTGAAGATCCACTGGCATCCGATCACCCGGCTGCCGCGTGGAGCCTCCTCGAGAGTCCAGGTGCCGTTCTTCATGAGCGCACCATACTCCTCATCTGCTGCGACACGCCAATCTGCTGCCTCGGCGTTGTGCATGGCTTCAGCGAATGTTGCTGGGTCATCAGTGACTGTGAGGAAGAGAAGCTCAAGGTCAGACGACTCCGTTGGTGGTGGAACGGTGCACAGGTTCACCATCTCCTCCAATGGCCTCTGTTTGCTTACGAGGCGCTCGGATCGCCTCAGCGGCTCCCCACTGTCCTTTGCACCTTTGTTGAGACGTGCGGACCGTCGTGGCAGCTGCTGTGCGTTGCTTTGCTGCTCCTCCTCATCAGATTCCGCTGCCGGCTCCTTCTCCTTCTCAGCTCCCTCCACCTCCTTGTCATTGCCGCTGTCACCGCCATCTTCCGCACCGCCCTCTTCTGCTATTGGTACTTCTCCCATTTCAGGTACAAGTGCGGGAGAAAGTGGAACAGCAGTCATAGGGCTCCAAGTCCAGCCCTTCACGTCCTCTTGAAAGACAATGTCGCGGCTGCGGATGATCTTGCGAGCAGCGAGGTTGTAGAGGCGGTATTGCATGGTGTCGTAGCCGAGGAAGGCGGCCTTCACCGATTTTGCGTCCAGCTTGTTACGGCTGCCGGCGGGCACGTGCACAAATGCGCCACACCCAAAGACTTTCAGGTGTGACACTGTTGGCTTGCGTCCCGTCCACGCCTCCTCCGGTGTCATCAGCGGCACCGCGCGCGTGGGACTCCGGTTTTTCAGGTACACGGCAGTGTTGACCGCTTCCGCCCAGAAGGTTGGCGGGAGCTCCACGTCTTGGAGCATGCTACGAACACGCTCCATGAGTGTGCGGTTCGCGCATTCATCCATGCAATTCAGCTGCGGTGTTCCAGGTGGGGTGACCTCGTGCTTGATCCCGCGACGCTTGAGGAAGGTGCGGAAGTCGTTGTAGAGGTACTCTCCTCCACCATCGGTGCAAAGCACCTTCAACCGCCTGCCACTCTCATTCTGTGCAGCAGCAATCCACACCTTGAAAGCATCAAAGCACTCATCCTTTCCAGCCAGGAACGACACCCACGTCTTCCTCGACTTGTCATCAATGAACGTGACAATGTACAACTTGCCGGACAAGGATTGTGATGGCATGGGACTGCACAAATCAGAGTGAACGAGTGAGAGAAGCTCAGTTGCGCCCTTCCCTTCCCGTGTGAAAGGAGAGCGGGCTTGCTTCCCTTCGATGCAGCTCTCACAAGCCGATGCACCAGGCTGCTTCACCCCCTTGAGCTCCAGGCCGCGGACCATGTGCTGCATGGAGATGATGGCGCCAAAGCCGAGGTGACCGAGCCGGCGGTGCCACAGGCCGATGTCGTGTTTTCCCTCTCTCGCTGCGAACTCTGAGTCGGCTTCCTTCTCCAATGCCACGTACAGGTGGTAAAGACCGTCCTCCTTGTCCGCTTTTGCAAGCACACGCCCCGCACTTGCAGAGATGGTGCAGCCACCATTCTCAAAGCAAACCTGCATGCCTTCGGAGATGAGAGATGAGACAGAGAGGAGGTTAGCTGCCAGCCCCGGAACATGGAGCACCCCCTTCACACGACGTTCCACGTGCTTGCCCTCAACGGAAGCACAAAACACAATCTCACCCTCCCCAACCGCCATTTGCACATGGTTATCCCCCATGTATACCCGACGAGACTCAATGACGGTGTAGACAACGAACCACTCCCGGCGACACGTCATGTGTTGCGTGGCTCCCGAGTCGATGATCCAGAACAGGGCGGTGGTGTCAGAGACGTGTAGGATCCGGATGGTGGTCACGAATCTACTCTCCCAATCTGCTGCATTCGCGGAAGCATCGGACTGCTTTCCTGCTCCCACTCCAACCGCAAGGTCCGCCTTCTTCTTCCGGCACTCGCGCGCCCAATGGCCCGGCTTCTTGCAGTAGTGGCAGTTCCCCTTCTTCTTTCCTCCACCGCCGTTGCTCCTGGTTGGTGTAGCACCGCCCCCATGACCAAAGTTGGTGATGAGAGCGACGTCCAGTCCGCTTCCGCCCTCTTCTCCCTTGCGCCGCTCCTCCTCAAACAGCAGGCTCTCCTCCACATCATCGAGGGAGATCTTGTCGCCACGCTGGTCCAGGGCAACAATGAGAGGAGTGTAGCTGCTAGGAAGACCAGAAAGGATGGTTAGCATGAGCACACGCTCCTTGACAGGGTCCTCAATCGCAGCAAGCTGGTCAGAGAGAGACTTCACCATGTTGATGTAGTCAATCATGGATCCGGACTCATCCATCTTCACAGTGTGAAAGCGACGACGCAGCTACATATTCATGAGGATTGAACTGGAAGCATAAGTGGACTCAAGATTTTTCCTAACCTCCTTTGGCGTGACGATGCCACGGACGAGGAGTTGCTGCCGTTCGGCGAGGTGGAGGTAGATGGTGGCGAGGGCGCGGTCATGCTTCTCGCGGTAGGTACGGGCCTCGACAGGGGAGAGGGAGCTTTCTGCTGGTTCCTTCTCCTTCTCATCCACTTGGCTCCAGAGACCCTTCTCCATCAGCACCATCTTCATGTTGTTGCTCCAGTTGAAGAAGTTCTTGCCTTCGAACTTGGCGATGTTGACGCCGGCCACCACAGAAGCGGATGTCGCCATGGTAATGCAACGTTCAGCCCACAAACGGCTCTCTCACACAACAGGGTGCTAGGAATGCCTTAAGGATGAGACAAAGCCTTGTTCTAGCTCTGATACCACTGATGGAAACTGGGGCAGCCCTCAGGGAGGTGATCAGGCTCACTAAGAGCCGCCTAGGCAGGAACAACTGTTTGTGAGAGGGAGTTGCAGGTTGCACAGACAGAAATTACGGAAGTGAATGTAGGTTTGCAGAGAGTGCGAATGTCTGAATCGACTCTTGAGTGAGAAAGTGCATCATTACAGCTTTCTAACAAGCCCTTATATGCCTAATTTGGCTAAGGGAGCACTGAGATCCACTCTGTCAAAGCTCACCCTCTAGCACACTCCTAGCCTAGCGGGATGAGCGGCAGTCACCTTGTCACACAGGAGAATTATGTCTCGCACGGCCTGCACTGCTAATAATCATGGACTGGTCCTTCCTTGAAGTCTCTTGGACGTCTTCCAGCCATCTTTTCTCCTTGAAGGCCGCTCTCAGCAGTCCTGGCCAATAATCCTGCCGCCTTTTGAGCTCAAAGTGCTCAGGTCGTCACTTGAACCCCACCCATGATCTCCAAACTTTGGAAATCCATATCTCACTCAAACAGACTCCAAATCGGGTTCCGTAAAGTGCGTTAGAACCTGTCAAACATCCTCTATGAAACTGTCATGCCAGATGATTTTTATCGAGCAACCTATTTTTGTCACTTTCTGGCACTCTCATATTCATCAAAACCATGCCCTTAGTACCAAACCATAATGACAGTCTCCTCCCATGTTGCCTTTGAATGAGGTGTTGACCCAATTTTCCCATCAACATGTCCCATGTATGTCCCTTCCTAGTGCTCACATCAGGATTTCTGTTGAGCAGCCACACACCCCTCCTTTGAGGAGTTTGTGATTGTTTAAGGGGCAATTCATGTGCAGTTTGCATGGGGGATCCAAGACTCCCCATGTGTTAAAAGCAAACCTCCTGGGTCCTGCTACTACAGGCTCCTCATAAAAATAAACCCTTCATCCCGATTGTCATTCAGAATAGGATTTGATTATGGTTTTTACACAAAACTGCGGGTTTTGTGTTTTCTCCCAAGTGTACACAAGTCCCTTAACTTTGTGAATGGGCATTTTTTACTTTTTATTTGTGCCCCACTACGCATTGACATCAAGACCTTGATTGGCCGAGGGAATTTAGGCCGCCTACTCCCACCTCTAATATTCCGTTTTGAAAGCAATAGACAACTTCGACCACTTTTTGGAATGGTTGACAAAGTTATTGTGAACTATATTGATGTTTGACACTGTTTGTTTGACTTTTGAATGTTCTCGAAACCTCTCAACTTCTCAATGGATTTTCTCGAAGTGACCACTCACGATGCGACATCGCACGCGTTGCTCAATTCAAGCGCCAAAGGCTCAATACATGTCTCATCATGATTTTCTCCATTGCATGCATTGGCTTGACTTGTTCAAAATATGTCATTTGATACGTTTATGTCTTAATACAAATAATCTACTTGTCCCATATCCTCAAATTTCCTACTGCTCTACACCTCATCCTTGTGAACCACCGATTTTCCATTTGGCAGAACACTTCTTATCAAAGCGCAACGACACCAGAGGAGCAACCAACGCATTAACTACCAGGTGACAACCTCGCACAATTCTTCAACGCATGTCCACTGTTGAGACATTCACAGACCTCATGACAACAACAGTGAGCAGAGCGAGCACACCAAGAAACAAGTAGCAGTAACCGACAAAGACTCTGACGGTAGAGGATCAGTATCTCATGAAAAAATGCCTTCAAGGTGAGCCAGACATCACCGGTGATGTCTGGTTCACCTTGAAACAACTTTGCACACGCCAAACTTGCCTGTTTTGAAAGTATGAACCAGAAGTCTGACGCACTGTACGGGCTTCAATGCCTACGTGACTAGTCTAGTGTGGCAGAGTCCATGTGGTATTCTTACAAAATCATCACCAGTAGCAAGCTATCTCCCAAAGAACTATATTTCCACAACAAATATTGCCGCAAGCAAGAAGTTTGGCAATCATTCATCATATTTGGCATCCAAGAAAACATTCTGCGAGTGATTGCAGCAACTGATCTCATCATTAGTGCTGACTACAATGCTCCGATGTAAGAATTCATTGGCTAGAAATCCTAAAGCCACATCTCATATCGTGGTAGAGGGGAGTTGCAATTGGCAGAAACCTCCTCTCGAGTGGAGATTGACGCTATCAATCAATATGATCGCTGGCTCTGCTAGACTTGCGGGAAGTGGTGGCACATCTCGCGCCACTGTCACATTCGACAATAATGGACCATAAATGGAGAATAGTCAAAGAGATGAAAATGAGCGGGAAACAGCAAAGGGTAGGAGTAGACGACAGAGCGTCTATCCGGTTGGAGAATTCTGCGTCAACTGACCGTCCATCAGAGTAGCCCACATTGCTGCCGATAAGGGCTCCTAAGATCAAAAAGCTTGACGAGGGGTATGAGGACAACCAACTGGTGATACTGCTACGAGTACAACCGATTGGTTGTAAAAGTTGCAGAACGGTATTGGTACTACTAGATGAAGGAACTTTTCACAGCTTTGTAAGCAACAACATCATTTAGAAGCAAGTTTTGCAGACCAATCCAAGGTTTTTGAAAGAAAAACTGTCAAAAGACAAATGCAAATCCATCGACTTTATGAACCTCTATGGATGCAAATCAAAGATCTTCACAACGTGACGGTCTAGAGAACTTGCCCAATGAACGACCACAAAATCATCTTGAGGTGAGATGTCCCATTCTGACACAATCCGTGGGTAACCTGGAGTAGTGGATTCATCTATGTTAGCATAATGGAAAAACATAACACTTCTCTTTTGTCAAGCAATCCATGACGTAGCAGCCTTTACGGGAAGCTCCAAACAGAGAGATATTTGCAACAGAGAAAGTTTACATATTCACAGAACGCCAGCCGATATGTTTTGACGTTGCCTAGAGATATTTGAAGAGCTCAAGCATGGCCAGTCCATGTGGAGACAGGGGAAGTGGAAGAGGTCGTAGAAGCAAATACGACCATGTCGGCCTCAACACTCGACAAGTTCATAGGCATTCAGGAGGATTTTGAACAGCTCATTGAGAGACTCGAAGGGGTCTTTCCCAAAGAGCTGTCCCAAGAGTTACCTCCGCAGCAAAATTTTGGTCACCGGATAGAACTCAACCTGGAAAGCAGAATGACAATAAAGGTGACCTTTGATCAATGGCCACAAACTCACCAAAATGAAGAAGCTGTTAGACAAGATGCACAGTCGGGGGTTCATCGGGCCCTCCGCGGCACAACACACGACACCTATGTTTTTTTGTGAAGAAGAAAACCAGAGAGATGCGGATGTGTGTGGACTAACAAGCATTGAACAACATCATTACCAAAAACCGCTATCCTCTTCTACGAGAAAAAAATGTTTTGACCAACACTGCATGGCACATATTTTTACTAAAATTGATTCAGACAACAGCTGCCATCAGATCCGCATGTCTGATAAGGACATCAAGAACACGCTGTTCTACACTAGATAAAAGCACTTCAATTCCACAGTTATTCTGTTTAAACTCATGAACGGCCTCTCACAAAATTCATGGCGGCAATAATACCTTGACAACTTTGTTGTTGTGTATCTTCAGGACATCTTGGTGTGTAGCTGCACTCTGGAGGAGAACAATGGACATCTCCAAAAACTTCCTGAGATTTTGAAAAGAGAGAAACTTTATGAAAAACTTTCAAAACACGACTTTGGTCACCGTTGATCAAGTTTTTGGACTACATCCTCGGTGGTGGATGGATCACCATGGACTTGGAAGAAATACGAGCAGTCGGTGATTGGCCAACGAGGACCACCGGTTGGGGCATTCAAGTGGTTTTTGGACTGTGTAATTGTCATCTTTGATTTGTTAAGGACTACGTCCGGGGTGTCAGCGCCTCTCTTCTATCTTACTTGCATAACCACCAAGAGGGATTGAAGAGAAAGCAAAAAACAAGCATTTAACTCATTGATAAATGCTCTAACCTTGGCGCTATCCCCACTATTGGCGGATTCAACGATGGACTACGTCATGGCCACCGACACATTGGATTGAGAAATTGGAGCCACTCTCCCCCAAGACGATGGGGTAGAGAACAACCGGTTGTGTACATGTTGCAAAAATTATGCGGGCCGGAACTCAACTATGGAGTGCATGAAAAATAGATGCTCATTGTCTTACACACGTTCAAAACATGGCGGTGCGACTTTGAATTTCTGTAACGCATCATCCGCACCGACCATCATGTGCTTACTTACCTCAAGACTCAGCCCATTACAAGTCATCCCCAAACTCAATGGATGGAGTTCCTTGAGTCTAACTTTGACTATGACATCAAGTGCCGACATAGAAAAACGAAACCAACGGATGGCCTGAGTCAGCAACCAGAATTGATGGCCAAGATCAACACGTCACTCGTCAAACGAGACCTGTACCTTGCGAGGCTGTTCTTGAAGGGCTTATGAGGAGTTTGACGGGTATAAAAAAGCCTAGTTCTGGTTCAATGACCCCTACTGGCGAGGATTATTCACTCGTTAGGTCATGGTGCCATTGAATGAGGAGTTGCGACACATGCTATGGGAGGAGTACTGTGGCACCGGTCCAGGTGGACGTTACGGCAAAGACAGAACAACAAAAGGATCTCAAAGATCTTTAGAAGGCTGTCCAAATGCGGTACACAAGGCATAACCAGTAAAACTTACAAGCAGGCAAGATATAAAGATAACTACCAAGGTTTCTGTTTCCATTGCAGGTGATTCCTCAAGAAGTTGGCAAAGCACCTTTCTACAAATTGTGCAATTCTTTTCGACGATAAAAATCTCGTCTCATGAGGAAACAGGGAATTCTTCAACCTCTTATCATTCTGAAGGAGCCATGGATCGATTTTAGTATGCACTTCTGAAGGGATTGCCGGCCACCCTCGAGGGCTATGATGCCATCCTTGTTGTGGTAGACTTTGTAATATATCACACTTTATTTTGATAAGGACCATCGTTACTATGGCGGGAACAACACGACTGTTTCTAAACTGGATCATGCGGCTATACGGCATTCTACACACCATCGTTAGCGACAGAGACGACCACTTCACTAGCCGTTTCTGGCATGAATTAATGAAGCATTATGGTAGCCGTATCCAGTTATCAATGGCGTTCAATCCTCGAACTGATGGGCAGACCGAGCGGACCAATCAGATGCTCAAATAGCTTCTCCACACTTTGTACAAATTGCTTGACATAGATTGGATGACAAAACTACCAACTTCCGAACTCGCACACAACTCCACAACTTCCGCCACAACAGATAAATTTTTGTCAAAGAAGTTTGCAAAAAATGTCCCACCACACCAACAGGACTTTTTGCGATCAACATCCACTCATGTTAACTCTCCAAAAACCTAGAGAAAACACAACAGAACCTCGCAAATTCAGAAGTAGCTATCAAGTGAGAAGTGGACCGAAAACGTAGCGATGAAGTGTTTAGTGCTGGCGACCAAGTCCTCCGTAGCTCGGAGAACATCATATTCCGGGACCATGAATTCATGAAGCTCAAACCCCAATGGTTGGGACCGGTTTTGATCAAGCAAATTCAAACCCCTATGGTCATTTGCCTTTGCCTGGTTGACATCATGGCAATCCACCCTGCCTTAAACACTTGCAAGCTCAAGCAATATCAGGACCCAAGTGTGAAATTCACTGGCAAAGACGTCACTCCTTTGTCTCTTATTCAAGTGGACAGGAATATGGAGTACGTGATTAAAGACATTATCAATAATAGTTGCCATGGAAAATGACCAAGTATCCGGTCAAGTGGCATGTCTTCTACACCGCAAAAAAAAGCTGGAAACCCTACGGCAACCTTTGAGACATCGATCATCTGGTTGACGGCTATTACCGACGTCACTGGTGTACTTCTGCTTATGGGCTTGGATGTCGTGACTAAAAGGGGAGGAAGAGTTACGTCCAAGATTTTCATGAGTCCCTAAACTCTGCAAGTAGGTATTTCTCTGTTTACATTGTGGCCCACGTGACATCGACATTAGGATTTTCACGCTAATCATCCAAGAGCATTTTGGCCACCTATCCCGAGCTCCGGTGTTGCGTTCCATAAGGTTATGAAAACATTGACCACTTTCAAGAATATTCAGAAGAAGTGTCACAAACTATACCAATGTTTAAGTACTATTTCGTCAAGTTCTCAACGAAGCTAGAATTTTGTAGAACCGCACCTCGATACTCTCAAAGTCCCTTGACTTCTTGGCGGAGGTTTTCGAATCGACCACTGACGGTACGGCATGGCGTGCATAACTTGACTTAATAGCCGAAGACCCAACGTATGCCTCATTCTAATTCTCATCATTCTTGTCATTGTAAATATGCACTCGAATTCTTTGACACTTGTCATCAAAGTACAAGCACTACTTCATTCAAACAATCCTTTTTGTCAAGTTCCTTAAATTTTCTATTGCTATGCACCTCATCAATGTGAACCACCCACATTCAGCTTGGTGTAACAGTTTTCTGTCTTGTTTTTTCCCCCAAAGTTCATCACTTCTTTAATTTGGGGCATGATTAGAAAAAAGGGTCATGGCTTGACCATGACCTTGCAAGGAGTTGTGACTCTATGACAAGTGAGGATGGACACCGCTGCTATACAAAGTTTTGTTTTCGCTTTCAAAACTGGAGGCACGGCTGTAAAATGGTTTTGTAGAATTGGCGGACATGTCACATTATTTCTTGCTATGTGAAATATTAAAAAACCATGCCAGGAAGGGAGCACCGTTTACATTGTACCCCTTGAGAGTATAATGTGATGCTATATAATAGTCTAGCGACGTAAAATAGTCAATTGAACAGTATCAAGACATCGATACAGTTTGTGATACTTCTGTTGACCACTCTTGAAAGTGGTTAAATGTGTCAGAATGTTTGGAAATGGAACATTGGAGGTTGATGTTGGTGGCCAAAATGCCCTTGGTCAATCAATGAAAATCCTGAGGTCAACGTGCGGTAGGCCACAAATGTAAGGAAGAAATACCCACTTGTGGTGTTTGGAGACATGTGCACATCTTAGACATAAAACTTGATCCCCTTTTAGGCGCACCACTCCGTTGCGTTTGCACACCTAGGCTGGTGACGCCTGTAGTAGCCATGAATCAGGTGATTGATGTCACAGAAGTTGTCGTAGTCCGCGGCATTGTAGCAATGCCACTTGACCAGATATTTGGTCATTCTTCCACGTGGTTGATGCCCGAGGATGTCTTCAAATCAAGTAATCCGTATCCCTGTCCGCTTGGATTGGAGGCCAAGAAGCAACGTCTCTACCAGGGAAGTTCTTGCTTGGGTAGTAATATTGCTTGAGATAGCTGTCCTGGAAGAGTGGTTGGGTTGCCATGCTATCTGGTTCACAAAATCAAGCAGGAACTCGAGTTTCCATTTGCTCAATCTGAAACGGGCCCAACCACCAGGGGTTTAGCTTATGAAAGTCTCATCCACAAAGTATTACGTTTGCAGAGTTGAGTGGGACGCAATCTCCAATGCTGAATACGTCATTGCTACGATGTACGTCCGCCGCTTGTTTCATGGCTGCTTGTGTGTTAACGAGCATCTGGTATGTTTCCTACCAAACTTCCAGGGATTCTTGTCGGTGAAGTCAACCACAATAATGTTTCTCTGGCTCTGTAATCCGGTCAATGTTGTGGGATGTCTGCTAAACCACCTCAAACAGAATTTTACTCATTGTGGTGGAAGTCGCGCAGTTCTTTGCGAGTTCAGCGGACGGCAATTTTGCTGACCAAGCAGTGTCATGTGGCTCTCAAAAAGTGTGGAGGAGTTGTTTGAGTATCTAATTGGTCTGCTTGGTTTGTCGGTCAGTTTTGGTGTGGAATAAAGCTGATAGCTGGATCACACTGCCATAATGTATTATGAAATTCTGCAAGAAATGGCTGGTGAAGTGGTCTTCTTTGTCGCTAATGATTGTACATGGTAAGTCATGGAGCCACACGAGCTGATTTAGAAATGGTCATGCCCTTCCTTCTACAGTGACAATGGTCGTCCTTGGCACAAAGTGCATTATCTTGGAGAATTTATCTGCCACTATGAGGATGGCAACATATCTTTTTGGAGTGACAGGAAACCCTGTCACAAAGTCCATGCTGATGTCGATCCACGGCTATGTCAGAATAGGGAGTGGTTAGAGTAGTCTCGGTGGCCTTGTGCAACGAGATTTTTGCTGCTGATAGGTGCAGCACAACTTGCATAATGCTGCGACGTTGGTCTGCATCTAGTCCTGCTAGCAATATTTAACCAGCTTCTTGAGCGTCTCATCCTTGCCAAAATGTCCACTTGACGCAGTGTCTTGACCTTCCTCCAATAGAATTTGTTACAAATTTTTCATCGGTGGTGCGACCATTTGGCGAGTGAATCACCGTCGCAAGTATGGGTCATCCAACCCAAACTTGGTCTTGTCGTACTTGCAAACTCATCATAACCTTTTGCAAACAGCCCTCCAAGGTACTAGCCTCGTTTGACACGTAACGTGTTAATCTTGGCCATCAATCCAGGTTGTTGACTTAGATCATGCACTGGATTTGGTTTTCTACGTCGGTGCTTGGTGTCATAGTCATAGTTGGAATCGAGGAACTCCATTCATCGAGTTTGTCATTGGCTTAGACTTGGCTGAGTTTTGATATTTGAGGGCGTAGTGGCTGGTGTGGATGAAACATCGTTGACACTCCAGGTGACATGGCCACATATTGAACACATATACAACCTTGAGCATTTCCTTTTTGTGCATTGTATAGTTGAGTTTTGGTGTGCGTAGTTTTGGTGACGTATACACGACTGGATTTGCTCCACCCCTGCTGCTTTGTAGGAGATCGAGTCCAAGTTCTCAATTGGATGTGTTGGTCGTCATGATGTAGTCCATCATTGAATCCGCCAATCTAAGGGCAAGTGTCAAGGTCTGAGTGTTTCACAAAGAGGTGAACGCTTCTTGTTCACTGCCTCCTCAACCGCATTCTGTAGTTCTACATGTGAGACCAGAGAGAGAGGTGCTGACACCTGGACGTGGTCCTTTATGAATTGACCTATTTCTTAAAAATGCCTAAAATACAAGTACTTCCCAAACATTGGTCGGCGTCCGCCAATCAGTGAACGCCTCCACATTCTTGGGGTCCATGGTTATGCGTCCACCGCTGATGATGTTGCCTAAAAACTCAGTTGAACGGCAACCAAAGTCGCACTTCGAGATTTCTTTTATAGAATCTCTCACTCTGTAAAACCTCAAGAACTTGTTGGAGATGTCCATTATGCTCCTTTGGGGTGTGGCTATACACAAGGATGTTGTTGAGATACACGATGACAAAGGGGTTGAGGTACTGTAAAAAACGTTCCATTGTCGCCAGAAATATTATAGGGGCATTTGTGCATCCACACGACATAACCGTAAACTCAAAAAGGCCAAATGTTGTATGGAACAACATCTTCGTGCCATCTTTATGTGATATGCATATCTGATGATAGTCACTGTGTAGGTCAATCCTGGTGAAAAATCATTTCTTGCAGAGTTGGTCAAGTACTCTTGCGCTGCGGTATTGGTTGATTTTAGTGAAAATGGACAAACTCTGCATGAGCAGACAAACTATGCATAGTTTTCCTGCTCGTGGAAGGGCGTAATGTTTCTTGATGGTGATGCCGTTCAACAGTTTTTAATCCACGCAAATTCACGTATTGCCTGTTTTCCTTTCCATGAAATGTTCAGGTGTCACGTAGCGTGACCTGGATGGTCTAATGAACCCCTGACCAAGCATCTTACCCAGGTGCTTTTCTAGTTTGGTCAGCTTGTGGCCGCTCATCCAATAGGTCCACTTTTCTGCCCATTCTTCTGGTTTATCTCGTGATTCAAATTGTTTTGCAGAGGTAACTATCAGGTTGATTGCGAGGAATATTCCCTTTGAACTCCTCAACAAGGAACACAACCTCCTCCATAATAGTTTTGAACATGTCAAGTTCAAAGCTGATGTGGTTACACATGCTACTCCAATTTCTTCCACTTTCCCTATCTCCATGTGGACAAGCAATACTTGGGTTCTGTTGCAACTTCAGCTGTTTCTTCCACATCGACTACTTTGCATAACCACCGCTGCTTTGTGGGTCTCTTGATGAGAGGCGTCTTTTCTTTCGTTTATACTGTTGTAGATTTCTGCCAAGTCTGTTGCTCTAGTATACCTACAGATTGTGATGTTACAAGAAACGTCCCCAGAGGATGATGTTGTGGTCTCTCAATGGGCAATTCATTTGGTCCATTGCGTTGTGTAGATCTCTGATTTACAATAAAAATGCTTTGTGAATTTAATGGATCCGTAGTTATCTGTCAACGGATTTTCTTTCAAACACCCCTGTATCAGTTTGCAAATTCATCTTTCGTACCATGTCATTGCTGGTCAAACTATGAGAAGTTCCCCCATCCAGTAGTGTCAGTGTCGTTTTGCGTCTTCAGCAATCCCTCAGTTGTACTTGTAGCAGTATCACCAATTGGTCATCCTCGTAACCCATATTGAATTTTGGAATCTCAGAAATCCTTGTTTGTGGCGATGTGATCCGCACAACTGGGCGATCAGTCGGGGCAGAGTTTTTTGACTGGACAAGAATTGTGACATCTACTTGTGCCCTTTACTGTTTCCCAATTCCTCAATCAATTTGGTGCGACTTCCCCCATTCTCGATAGTCACATGAGATGTGGCCTTTTCCCCTCCAAGTCCAACACAACCATTGATCACATTGATCAATGGTGTCACTCTCCATTGATGACAAGGTTTTGCTCGACTCTGACTTCCCTCTCCCGTAGTGTGGATTGTAGCCTTGTGGTCACTAGCTGTTGGATTCCTGCATCTTAGCGTTGTAATTGACACTCTCAATCAAAACGCCTGCTGTGAGCATTTGCGGCGGGTATTCTTAAATCTCCGACACAGCGATTGTGCACCTTATTACATGCTTGAGCCTATATTCATAGTAGAAACAGTTCATCAGGGACGAGGTCACTGCCACTGATGATTTCACGGAAACACCGTGTATATTTTGTCACGCTGGACTGTTACCGCAGGCGTTGAAGCTTGTACTGTGCAGCAGACTTCCTGTTGATATTTCCAAAGCGTGCGAGTGTGATGTGTGTGAAGCCCATCACATTCTCTTGTGGAGTCATTCAGCCATGTTACGTCACATTGATCTGCTCCAAAGGTAGAACACCTACGCTTGATGATGCCAAAGCAGTCATGTAAGCCATTGATCCAGCTCTGCTGGTCTCCTGCTGCCATTGGATGGTCTTTAGATTGGACCAAAATCTTAAAGCTGTGCCAGGATCAAACCATTGATCCATGATCAAATGCCTGAAGCAGTTCTAGTCAAATCTGGGGCTGTTTGATAGTAGAAGATTTCTCTCGGTGAGTACTGATTCTCACGTTTCCTTTGCCACAACGAGTTGTTGGAGCAGATGGATGTTGAATCTCCTGACCCAACAACTTCTTGCACATTTCTTCATTGATGTGTGCCTTTTGGCCGGTGCCTTCCATTATGCTAGGTGTCACTCTGACGGAAGATAATGGAAGAAAAGGATTTTCCAAGCTCGAGTGATCCATCACCGGATTGGCCGTCTTGGTCATTGGTGCCGTGCCATTTTCCACAAGAATTTTAGTTGCCATCTGGGTTGCATGGTAAGCATTGATGAGCACATGCTACTGATTCTCTGTCATCGGAGTCTTCCCCGGTTAGTCCTGCTCGTCAGTAGGTACAATCACTCCATTTACCATTATCATTCAGGACCTGCAAACTTCTGAAGGGTGGAGATGCGCTCAAGACATGTGCAAGGTTGTCCCATTGTAGTCAATACTTTGGATGTCCTTCCAATGCTGCTACACTCTGATACTAAGTGTTACGCCGAGCGGAACGTGGATGATTAACGGGGATGAGGTATGGAACAGGGAACAATTCGAGGACAATTGTATTACTTGTATTTAGCAGTAACTATATGCTGATAGAAAGTGTCAAACATTTTGAGCACATACATACAATAGGGAGAAACACAATGGGGCATATGTTGGATCTTGGGTGCTTGGGTCGAGTGACGGGTGCGACGCTGTTGCACAAGTAGTTGCTTCAAGAAAATCCTCTCAGAATCCGAGAGGTTTTGAGAATATAGAGGCACAGTTATGCAACATTCTAGCATCGTCAATGATTCAACTGAACAGTACTGAAAAATCAATACGGTTTGTGATACTTCTATCGCCCTCCTAGAAAGTGGTGTGGTATGTTAGAACCTTTGGAAATGGAACAGCGGAGGGCAGGATAGGTGGCCAAAATGCTATCGGCCGATCGTTGTAAAACTCTTGAGGTCGACGTGCAGTGGGCCACAAATGCAGGGAAAAAATTCCCATCCTCGGAGGTCACAGACTCATGTACATCATGGACATGAGATATACGATAGTGAGGAATAGAATGAGGTATATCTTGGTTCCTGGTTACTCGTGTCTAGCAACGTGTGTGACATCATATCGTGAGTGGTCACTTTAGGATACTCTACTGAGAATTTGGAGGATCTTCAATAATGACAAGGTACTTCTCTTGAAAGTCTAACCGTGTCAAGGAGTTCCTTTAAAAGTATCAAAACATTGATGTGGTTCATGACACTTCTCTCGATCTTTGAAGACAGTGTTCGACTGTGTCAAAACTTTGGGAGCTTAACACTAGAGGTCGGGACAAGTGGCCAAAATTTCCTCAACAAATTCACATACACATCTTGAGGTTGACAAGCACAAGAAGAAAGTAAAAATGCTTGCTTGTGGGGTTTAAGGACTCTTACACACCAGGGACGTAATACTCCCCCCCTTTTAAGTTGAGACGTCCGACTACATTAGTAGACATAGGCCAATGACACGACCCCCAATGCTAAACATGTCATTGCTAGTGTGTTTTTCCTTCATTACCACTTGCATCGTTGTAAGGGTTTGGCATGCTTAGACAAAAGAGAAATCTCGATGATGGATGTCAACGGCCGTAATGTTTTTCTGGCTTTGTAATCCTGCTGGTCTGGTGGAAATTTTGCAGTAAACCCCTTCAAACGAGATTACAATTGTTGTACTGGAAGTTGTTCAGTTGTTTGCAAGTTTGGCACTTGGTATCTTTGCCTCCCAATCGGACCCACGTGGTTCATACAAAGTGCAGAGGAATTTTTCGAATGTCTGATTGGTCCTCTCAAGTTTTCCATCATTTAAAGAATGTAATGTCGTTGATAGTTGGATCTGACTTTCGTAACGCATCATCTGTTTGTGCCAAAATCGGCTATTGAAGCGGACGTCCCTGTCACTAACGATGTCACATGAAAATCTATGTAGCTGCATGACCTGACTTTGAAACAAGCACATTGTTCCTTCTTCACTGACAGTGGTCATCGTCAGGATGAATAACACGTGACATTTTGTGACATTTTACACAATCTTTTCAGTACCATGAAGATGGCATGATATCCCTGTGGAGTACAATGCAATCTTATCACAAATCCATGCACATATTGACCCATGGCTCTGTGGGAACAGAGAGAGGTTGGATGATTCCCTATGGCCTTGTGCAATGAGATTTTTGCTCTTGACAAGTGTCACACGATTTGCATACTGTTGCCACATCGATCTGCATGCGGTCTCACAAGTAATACTTTTCTCGCTTCTTGAGCATCTTGTCCTTGTCAAGTGTCCACCCGGACGTGTGTTGTGGCACTTCTCCAATAGCATCTGTCATAGCTCCTCATCTGGTGGTACGACGACTTGGTGAGTGAATCCTTGTCTCCAAAAAGGGTTTGGTCCATGTACGACCAAACTTGGTTTAGTCGTACACGTCAAATTGTTTGTACCCTTTTGCAAACAGCCTCATGAGGTACGAGTCTTGGTTGACAAGTATCATGCCGGTCTCAAGCATTAAACATAGTCACCGAATAAGAGAATCCACTGGACGTTTTTGTTTTCCGAATTTGGTACTCAATTTTGTAGTCAACGTTGGACTCAAGGAACACCATCCATCAATTTTATTGACGGCTCAGATATTGCTACTTCTTTAGACATTTGGATGCTTGGTTTTCGGTGCAGATAACACATCATTTGTTTCCCAGATAGTACCACCTTGTATTGAATGCGTTCACGACTTCCAACAACTCTTTCTCGTGTATCGCGTAGTTTAATTCAGGCCCTTGTGATGTATATCCGGCCGGTTGCTCTCCACTACCGTGCTCTTGGAAAACGACTCTGATTGCTCGATTGGATCCGTCAGAGGGCATGATACAAACCAGGGTTGGATCTGCCAGTTGTAAGGCTGGCGCTAATTTCAAAGTGTTTTGTAACAAATGGAATGCTTCTTGTTTGCTATCTCCCCCATTCCACTTGGTGGTTTTACGAACGAGACTAGAGAAAGGTGCTGATACTCAAGCATACTCCTTTCTTCTTCGATTGTTGTAGTTGAAGAAGACTATAGATTCTGGTACTTTCTCAACATCCGTTGGCGCTGGCAAATTGGCTACCACCTCCCCCTTTGTTAGGTCCATGGTGATCCCTGCGCCACTGATGATGTGGCCCAAAAACTCAATCGAATGGTGACTAAAATCGCTTTTCCACGAGTTACCGTAACATTCTTTTTCTTAGTGTTCAACTTTGAGAACCTTTTGGAGATGTCGATTCTTCTCCGACAAGTTGTGGTTGTACATCAAGATGTCTTTGATCAAGGTATGGAAAAAAAATGTTCTTCATTACTGCCAATGTTATTGGCACATTTGTGAGTCCAAATGGTCTGCTTATGAGCTCAAGGTACCCATATGTGGTACAGAAATCCATTTTTTCTACGTTTTTTTTTAATAAGTGGATCTAAATGTAGTCGCCACGTAGGTCGAGGCAGATTTTTGGAGCACCCGCCTCACATAGGAATGAAAAACAGTGCTAGTAGTTCTCCCTGTTGATGTCACGTACTAGGTGATCTGCTGGTTCAAAGCTAAAATGTGGTTCCACATGGCGGATGTGTTGCCATCATAGATAGATACCTTCTTGTAGACATTGATGCGTGCAAAAAGTAGACCTTTCCCATGGTGAGGTTTGTCGATTGTCGACGGTGGGATATGTGCAAAGTGCATCCAAATCCAAGCACGTCCACACAGTTCTTGGATGACATTGGGTGGAGGACCATCTTCCGACCCATCACGTCTCATTGCATGGATGCTTTGCAACATCTTTGGATGTGTACATCAATTTTGGGTATCTGGTGTACGAAGTTAAAACTGTCAAAAATAAATTAAAAAAACGAAGGGATGGGTGGTGTAGACTCAGTGTCGGACGTGGAACTCCCCGAGTTAGCAATAGTAGCTTTAAGAGGCGGTGAAAGAATCTAGAGATATCCCATCTTTTACGCTTCATCTTCAGTCCTACTGCAGCTGAGCTATGCCACTCCCTGAGGTCTCCAAAGTAAATGAGCGCACTTGTGCTTTTTTTTCTCAAAAGCCTAATCGCGGAACATTTAGGGGTTCTAGCGTTGTTCCGCTGAGCCACCACCATCACTGTCGCCTTATGCACAATGTGCTCCAAGTGGTGCAACATCCAACAATGATATTCCTATCGGACAGGCTGAAGATACAATAACCGTACAATGGACCTATGTGTTAAGAATCGGGCACCTCCTGACAAGCCCTGGTGGAAATGTTCTGAGTCCTCTAACTTCTTAACACAGCCGATGCAGAACCGAGGTAGCCAACGGTGCCCGGTAAATGAAGCCTTGCTAATATGTTATGCCTTTTGCGTTTTATTTTGGCCTTGCCCATGTGTGCAAAATACAAAATCTGTTGCATGCTCCCAACTACGCACATGATTGTAACTTAATGAAAGGCACGAATGTGAGGCGGATGATGGTTCGGCACTGGTGCTAATAGTCAAAGGCCCGTGTCAGTCTACCTGCAACTAGGTTTGCCATGCACAACATAGCAAACCCCCCGCCATCACCGTCGAATCACGATAAACATCTCTTTAAAGCTGTCGAACCGGGAGGATGTGAGTGGCGTCCCCATGTCGCCTTTGGGAATCGGTTCCTTGGGTGCGGGTGGGTTTTCACCCGGTACTTGACACAAGTGTGCCTAACCTTAACTGTAGCTCTGGAATAGGACACAACAAACAAAGGGATAACTTGGATGTCACCACATGGCCCTCGCAACTCATTTTTGGTGGCCACACAGTGACGTGACGCCGTTGACCAAGAAAGCTTGTGTGGTCAACAACGCTTACAATAATTTCTCATCATGAGAGTCGCTTTGCTGACTCTCCATGAATGCGGATTTTTTCCTCGTCGTTCGTCTGTTGAGCAATCCATCTCATTTTGCGAACTTGTTCTGACATCCTAGTTTGGTCGTCGGGCGAGCAATGCCCAAGTTGACGTAATCACAAGCGACTTCGCTCAAAAGTATCTTCTATGTGGTTGTCTGGGTAACCGAATGCCCATTTGGGCTCCTTGACCATTCATGGGGCCACACAGGGCCCTTGTGGTGACATTCGAACAACCCCTTCACACAAGAGCCTCTGTTATGTTTGGACAGAAGTTCAATAACCTGTTCCGATGCATGTGGGGCGTATGATGGCTCAATATTGACGCAATCTACAGTTGGACCCGTTTGCCGTTCTCTGCTTAGGAGATAGGACTATAGGGAGATGAGGTAGGGGACTTGCTAGGGAGATGCACATAGAGGGAGAGGGAGAAAGGAAGAAGGGGAGGCGTGAATGAACACTTGCTTGACAAGGCAGGATTGGGGAGAGGAGTTTTGTGGACAAAGTTGGCTGTTTAATGAAAAATATTGATCCAACATTCCTTAGAGTTGTAGCAAGTGGAGTGCTCAAGGTGGACTGGTCCCGACCAATCTATGTAACAATGGAACGTTGCTCAAAGGAGGAGGTCGAGTCTTGTTTACATGCAAAGAAATCTTATTTACAAGAACAATGATGTGCATCAATGTCCGCGAGGTGCATGGCCACATCTTTTCAGATTGTGCTGAAAAGCAATGGCTTGGGCCTGTGACTCTACAAGATGCCGCTACAAGGAGTTGGTCCTCACGCTGTAACGCCGTCTTCTCCGAGCAGGACTAGACGTAGAAGAAGCACAGTGTGGTGATATGGGTGGAGCGACAGAAGCAGCACATGTTGAATCACTGCTGTGGGTAGCTTCTGATGGGAGTGAGCACGCTGAGCGAGATGGCATCACAACCGACGAGGCCGGTGAGAGTTCTTCTGACGACTCTTCACGTGATGAGGGCGCAGGGGAGGGCAAGGAGAGGGAGCCAGACAAGTAATGGTCTTGCTGCCGTTGCCTCCGAATGTGGCGGCTGCTTCTCCTAACCTTGCCCGAGGCAGAGGGCGATGAAGGCAATGCGGCTTCTGGCCAGTCTCCCGCCCAGGTCCACCTTCTGGAGGCATAGAAGCCTTCTGGTTCGTGTGCGCCGCTTTCCACATGGCGCAGGAGCATGTCGGTGAACTGTTGGCACCGCTCTGCACAGAGATCTCGTTGGCTTCTCAGCAGCTGCAGCCGCCCCTCCAACACCAGCAGCTCCAGCTCCTCTCTCACGTCCGACGCGCTCCGCTCGCGACGGCTGATGCTACTGCTGCTGCTGCTGCTGCTGCCACTCTCACTCCTACTGCGGTCACAGCTGGAGGTAGGTTTGGCAATGGTGCAGCAGTTGTTAGTTTCTCCCAAGCAAACCGATGGCCCACACATAGGCAGGGCAATGGGAGGCAGTATGTCCGCTGTTATTGCCATGTTCGCAGTGCTTGTGTGTCTAGTCTGATTGATAAGCTCTGATGCACGGCTTTCGAGGAATAATCAGCAGCTTGCGGTAGCTTTTGCACTGGAGGCCACGACCTCTCTATTGCTTTGTTGTGTCTCCGCTGTCAACTTTGTGGCAAGCTGCTGTTTGCCGCTGGTGCTAATGCTCTAAGGGTGCGGGTGTTTTCCGGTGCAAGGTGTTAGGACGGGCTGTGGTTGGGGTGACTGGCCGGTTTCCTTGTATGCATATATACATCCGAATGATCGTCAATCACGGTCCGCCTTGACCGCCATGGGGCAGCCGAGCATGGTGGGTGACAGCGTCCAGCCTTCTTTTGGGAGAAGAGCCCATTGACCGATGCGCATGGGCTGTCGCCATCGCCATCTGCCGACGTCGGCGGCATTCGAGATCTTGAGGAGGAGTCGTGGCCTGTGGTAGCCGGGGTGGCAAATGCGCTCATGGTATGGAACGCGCAAGTCTGAGTGGCGGTGAAAGTGTGAATCGGATACGCAACATCGTTCCTTGTAAGGGCGCTGGTACTTCGGTCAGCTCGCGTGTGTGGCCTGAGGAAAAGATTTCCTTTTCTTTGCCGACGAGGTACAGGCTGTTCCTATCCACAGATTTGGAACAACTCGAGTGACGCAGATTGACCGCACGTGGTGTTCCGTTGCTTTGCACCACTACACCCCATTCGTCCAAACTCCGGCGCACGCGAGTGTTTGAGGCGCGACGCAGCTGCGCTGTCGATGCCCTGCTCAAACCGCAGCGCGTCGAGATATATGTTGCGGCTTCCTCTCTCATGGCTGCGTGCATCTTGATTTCGCCGAAGTTCGGATAAGAGCATTTTCTCGCCACGAGCGAGAGAGAGCGCCGGCGCGTCATCCAGCGGTTCGACACGCGAGGCTCTGTGAATCGTGGGGGCTAGGTGAGGGACAAAATATGAACCATCTTTTGTCAACGCCCTCGATCGATGCCATCGCATTCATCCGGCGATCATGCGGTCGCAGCTGGATCTTGCAGTGGGTATCGGGCGATCGTTTTTGACAGCCAATCCTGTCCAACCTATCTTGGGCTCCCGCTCGCTCGAGAAGGGTTTACCGAACACATACGTTCGTACGTACGGGGCTTTGGTTAGAATGGATACGGTAAGAATCTCGCGGGAGGCGGCGGTTCCTTAAGCGGCAGCCTGGACCTTCATGTGGGAGAGAGAAAAGAGAGCGAGCCGAGGGAAGAAGGAGAAAGGCTAAAAGGGAGCCTCGGAGATCTTTGCACTTGTGGTGACAGTCATTAAAGATGAGAGGACAGTCGGGTGCCATGAGGACGACGGAGATCCCATCGTGCTACAACCACAGAGATCCCCACGGCCTCATGGCGACTGTGTCCCTCCATTCAAACCGCATCGCCGTCCATGACGAAATGATGGGGATAGCTATGAGCAGATATTTGTTCGGAGAAACCACTTTGAGGGGTCGTTTGGATAGCACCACACGGTCTTTTTATTGCCACACTACCAAATGGACATTTGATTAGCCAGACTACCATACAGAAGATATTTAGGAGTGGAGATTCTTATGGGCTTCTATTGAGGCCGCGTCGACTTAGGAAATGCTCGCACGACGACCAGACCAAGATGTCAGAACAAGTTTGCCAATTGAAATGGACCGCTTGACAGGCTAAAGAGGGAAAACAAATCGTATTCATGGGGTTAACAAAGCGCCTCGCATGATGAGAAATGATTGCATGCTCCGTTGACCACACATGCGCTATTTGTCAACGGCGCTACATCATTGTGTAGCTACAAAGGGTGCGCCTGGGTGTCATTGGGATGCGTTGTTGGTTGGAGTGCACCTGGATAGTCGAGTTTGTGCAGAGGGTCGGCGAAATTCACACGTGTTTGCACTCTTTTTTTATTCTTAGTCATCATTTTTTTTCAGTTTTTGGTAGTTTATCGCTGGCAAGTGCAACGATTGTTGGGACATCGATGGCATGCCCAAAGTGCGGGATGGTAGGCATATGTTCGAACTACAAACCCTTCGATTTCCATATCCGCGTTCATCGGATCAGGAGCAGATGTCGTTGCGGATCGGTTCCTCGCATGTCCATACCCATTGTAAACATCTGACTGTTGGACGAAGTGTCAACGAACGCCCAACAAAACGCTAACGATTGCCCAACCATCGATCCGCGATGGTTGGGCGCTCATTAGCGACAGTCCGGTTATCCTCGCAGTCCGATGTCAACCTCAACCAACGCCCTCGCTCACAAGCGACGTTTGCTTATTCACCTCAACGTGTCGCCAATGCAGAGCATGGAGGACGTCGACGCCTCCAAACCTTGGATTCGGCATCCGCTAATCTATTCCAACCGTGTATGCGTGCGCTCTTTTTCAAAACGAGACGTTAAGGGGTGGTTTGGATGTCACCACATTTACCCCGCGACACGGTTTTTGATGGCCACACAATGACGTGGCACTGTTCACAAGTGGTCTAGTGAGCCTGCAATCATTTCTCATCATAATAGTTGCTCCGTTGACTCTCCATGGATGTGGATTCATTTTTACTCGTTAGTGCGTCGAGCGGTCCATTTCATTACGCAAACTTGTTCTGAAGTCATAGTTCGGTCGTCGGGTGAGCATCAGCGAAGTCGACGTGGCCACAAACGAAGCCCATGAGAAACCTCGCTCCAAAATATCTTCTGTGTGGTCGTCAGGCTAACCAAACATCCATTTGGGTTCCTTGACCGTTTTTGTGACCACTCAGAGGCCGTGTGGTGCTATCCAAACCACCCCTAAATTGGGCAAATCGAAAAAACAGAAGACACGAGTCAACAAAAAAGGATCGGAAGGTGTTCAGCACCTTCCGATTTTGTTGGAATGCGTCGTTGAGGACGCATTCCAATGACTCCCAGGCGCACCCAAAAAAATGAGTCGCGAGGGAAATGTGGTGACATCCAAACCACCCCTGACATTGTTACGATGGTCACCCTACTCTCAACCTGACATAAGGGTTGTGCACACTCATAAAGTGTTGCATAAACTGTGAGATTTTAGCATTGCGATATGCAATATACAACGAGGCTGCAGTAATACATGAATGTGTTTAGCATAACATATGACATCACCCTAATTCGAGTGGGGAATCCGGGGAGCATAAGACAACGACGTTTGGCTATATTTCTAGTCAGATTCTAGGTGCCGTCGAGTATCACAGTAAGATGGGTGATCAAGATGCAAAGACTACGAGAAATACCAATTTTTATCCGAGTTCACACTGCAAACGAGAAAGCTAATGCACAAGGTTTCTCAAAATGGAAAATCCGCTTTTGGTGAAGAGAATATCATCGACCATCAAAGATTGTGACCACCTTCTTTCCAAGCTCTTCTTGGTCAAAGTTCATTATGGTCACAATAATGAGGGAAACTGAGGCACATGTGGTTGAAAGTGACTTTTTCATGAAAATTCTTCCTCGCTTATTCGGATGAGAGCTAGCAAAAACATGGTTTGGGTACGTGGGTGATTTTCACATCATAGAATGAATCCGAGTTGTAAAGTGTGAACATGACGTATCGATTTGGAGGGTGTTTCATTATTTTTGCGATTGAAATCTAACTGGCAACGAGCTTAAATTTCCCGGTCAATCACTTTGTTCTATTTTCCCTTCATACCCCCCTTATTGCCCGATATCAAGAGCATGCATCGCGCCAGAGTTTTCCGACCTATCCCATAGTTACCACTGTTTGAGACCAGTAGACCAAGATTCCTGTCCAATCTGTTAAATTCTATACCTTGAGCTAGAAATCCCCATGATCCTCTCACTTTTTCAAAAGTGCACCCCCCAACTTTTGTAATGAAAGAATCCCTGTCACACTATCCCAAGCTTACTTGAGTATGACAACCATCAAAACTTTGAACTTAGAAATAAGCTCGGATTAGAAACGTATAGCAATTTTTTTCATTTTCAAGATATCTGGTATTGCACATATTGAAACCCCAATCGGAAAAAAGTAAAAAGTGTCGGGTAGAAATGCTTTCGGAAAACAAGTGTAACGTATGAGCTCTCTAACTCTTGTAGTAAAGTGATGAGTCCCCAAAATCAGCCTCAGGCATTTTTTTTCCTTACATTCAATGCCCACCATGTATTGATCTCTGGATTTGAAGCAATGTGACCCAGATGTGTACTATATCTCACGATTTAATTCCAAATCCCCCCTGACTGATCCCTCCTATTTTGTTCTTGAACGTTTTGTTAGGTTCAAGAAGTTTCCAAAGAGTTGAAAAAATCATGGTGAACCATATCAATGTCACCATATTGTTCGAGAAACTTGTGGATATCGCTCGGTTCTCACGAAAATGCGTCTGGAATCTCTTGAAAACCCCTATGTTTCCGATGAAATTGCTTAAAGAAACGTTTTTGAAACAATGTTGTAGGCATCGCTTAACTGAAGCACCTCAAAATTTAAGTATGGCTCATTCTTGCTTTAGCTACAGTATGTATGTTCTTGATAGTTTCAACACTTACTACGTGCACTAGTTTCATAATTCCTCCAAGTGTCCCAATTCCTTGAATCTTCTTCTGCAGTAAACCTTATACGTTTGAACCATCCACGTTCCTCTTGTTGTAAGTAAACAAGAGCATTCTGGTCAACTACCCCAACCTCAATTGTTCTATTCAATGTTTCACGAATCTTTGATTTTGACATGAGTATGTTTAGAGTCATGTTGTTCTTTGATTTTGGGGACGAAATTAAAATGACATTGGAATTTCATGAAAAACATTGCCTCGATGATCTCAACACCTTCGATGCTTTGGCAGTATTTTGGAGTTACTCAAGACATGGTGCCGCACACGTCCCTCCACTCAAGTAATCAAGACATCAAGTAAGCCTCATTTTTAAGTCAATGTATGTGTTGGAGAGTTGGAATACTTATCATGGTTTTCCTTCTTGTAAATTACGCAAGTTTTCCATTTTTCCTCGTCATCTTTTGCCTCAAAAATTACTTAACCACCATTCTCTTCTCATTCATTGTTCCACCATAATTCTAGAAAATGAGCAAATATACACGTGAAAAGCATGTGCTTTTTCTTAAGTTCATGGTTTTCATTGTCATAAAGCTCAAGCATATTTGGATGAAAATAATGAAAAAGTACAAGGGGATGGTCATGATACTAAAGAATAAGGGGATGGTCAAAGTATCAAATAATGATTCATTATGTTCACACAATTAGGGGCTTACTTTGGAGTAATTGAGGAGATCATAAGGATTCCTTAGCGAAATGGGTAATGACTAGAGAACACACCCCCATACCTAGCTCAATTTACCACCCCATCGACCAACAAAAGTTTTGTCTTCTGCCACTCAAGCATTGACTTACGGTGTTTTTCCATCATACCTTAAACATCCCGCAAACATTTTGTGTTGGGCAGAAGACAAGGGGTTCACTACGATGAGGTGCGGGGAAAAAGACAAGAATGAGAATGAGGCATATGTCGGGCAACCGTCATTTGAGCCAAGAAGCACGTGCAGGGTCGCACCATGAGTGAGTGATTCAAGAAGCTCTGCCAAGAAGTCAAGGGGCTTTACGAATATCGAGGCGCCTCTTTATAAAATTCTGTTGATTTATGAAAGTTGACAAAAGGATATCAAAGCATCGATAGATTTTGTGATACTTTTGTCAAGAATTATAGAATCAGCTCAAGATTGTCGGAAAACTCTAGAACAAAATACCAAAGATTAGCGTAGTTGGCCAACATTCCCGAGGTTGATCGTCTCACAAATCTGAAATTCATCTCGCGGTGAGCCATGAATGATTGCTGTTTGCATTTGCTTAATCTCAAATAGGTCAAACCTACAGTGTTTGAGCTTTCCGAAGTCCTTTCCTCAGAGCTCGACAGTCATAAATTTGAGGATGTGGTTGCTTGCGCTTCACTTGTCATCGCTGCACTATTGGTTGGCCACCCGCTTCAATTTTTCTTTTCTCTTCAAAAGGGTCTATCGTGTTTCCTCCCATATTCTTGTGAAGTCCTCGCAGTAACTGTCAACTACACGGATGTTACTCTTGCTCTACATTTAGCTAGTGTAGTGGTAACTTTACCATACACCATCTTGAAAGGTGTTTTAGTAGTTTTACAAGAAGTTCTAGAGTTGTATGCGAGTTTGGCAGTCAATTGTTTTATTTTCCAATTGCAACCATGTGGCAAGCATAATGCTTGGAGGAGGCCTTTGATAGTTTGATTTCTGTGTTCTATCTTCCCATCAATGTGAGGATGACACATTGTTCATTATTGAATCTGATTACTATGACATGTCATTAGTTTGTGCACTGAATGCCTTTCGAGATGATGATGGTTTGTGCTACAACGTGTATCCATGTAATCTAATCTATGCAGATCCTTGCTATTCCTTCTATGGTGAAAGTGGTGGTCTTTGAAATGAAGTGTAACATTTTTGGTAATCTATCCACCTTGACAAGGTTAGCATCGTACCCCTGCAGTGTGGAGGAGTCATAGTTAATCAACTCAAGCTCAAGTACTTGTTGATTACAAATATAAAAATAAGTTATCTTATATGCAAAACGTTTTCACAAAATATCCATATGAACACATGTTTGCAAAGCCTAGATGTGAATTCATTGCATAGAATGAAAACAATAACCGTGATATTTGGTAGTGACTTTAAATTGTCCATGTTCAGTAGTTTGTTCACTTCCCAAAACACTTGCTAATACTTAGTTTCATAAGTGAGTCAATTGGTCATATATGGAGGTACAAGTTTCTGTTTTGGAGTGACTAGTTGATCTAGGCCATAATATCTGGTCGTTGACTAAGAGAACATGTAAGATTTGTTCTCCCAAGCTAATTCTTGACGTTGTAGTGAAAGTTGGACTGAAGAAAACCCGTCCATCATGTTTGTTGATGGCTTATATTTGAATGAATCTTGAAATGTTTTAGGGTGTGAAGGTCAATGTGGCAATGCATTGCCGGCATTTTGAGTTGAGCTACGTGTCTTGAATGCTTTTATGACTGTAAAGGTCTCTTCTTGTGTACCGTGTAGTTCTATTCCAGACCGTGAACTCTTTGCAACATGTATGCGACTGATTGATCAGCACTATAGAGGTATGGTTAATCATCCCACTTTTGTACACTTCATAACATATGTATACTACTCCAAGATCTTCTTTTCCTATAACCTTACCAGCATTTATTCACTATTTAGATCATTGGTTTCTCAGTGAAATAAAATTGTTTTACTCCATAGACATTCATAAATACAAGTAAGAATCTTTTAATTCTTTGATATCTGTTAATTTAAAGTAAGGCTAAATCAATTTTGAGAAAACCTGTTTTTTTCTTCACAAGTTAGACAAGATATATCTTTCATACATAGAATGTGTTCTAAACCAAGAAAGAAAATAGAGATGACTTTCACAAGGCAAAAGGACATCAAGATACATTTCTCAAAGTTTTCGTGTGCCATGAACATAACCAACATGAAGTCAAATATGACCACACAAAACCAGCTATCAATTCTATTTGGACAATGTATCCTGCGTGTTAAAGAACTCGTACACAAACATATCGTGGGGATCAACCCCCAAGTCCTTCATTGTATTAGTGGTGTGTATGTGGGCATATAATGTATGCCTGCTAAACATCTTATACACGTTTATTCATACACTCATGTATGAATTGAGATCCCTCTAGAGACACTTTCAAACACACACCCCAATACAAATGGATTATGAAGGGGTGGATGGGGATGACCTATTTCCCCCACCCCTTTACTTTCTTCATTTGCTATAAGTTTTCTTATGTGTGTGGAATTGTTACATCACATGCTTCCTAATGGAAAAATGGCATTTAATTCTTAGATGAAATGATAATTGTTTTCAGTTGAATTCTTCTACTTATCACCCATTACATAGAACATATTAAATAGGTTTTTAGGTAACCTATTCATATCTTCAAAAGTCACAATGGGTACATATATCATACATAGGATGTGATTAAAATAAACATTGAACTATAGTTCACTATTTTTAGGAGAAAGAGTACGTAACGGGTCGAATCTCCATCTCCTGCTCTAAATTCGTCGTCGGAGTTTGGAGAATGACATTCTAAGTCCGCGTCAGGGGTTTACCCCCTTTGCAGGGCTGAGGAGCAATCTTCATCAATCACCCAAAGCAGGGAGTCTAGAATACTTTGAGTCTCTGGAGACCCATTTCAATTTTTTGCCTTACCTCTGGTTTTGGGACACGAATCGAGGGCTTTTACCTCAAACTTGTGTGTTTGAACGAGTTATTCCATTATTTTATTGTTGAAGTTTTTTGCAAACGAGCTTTGATCTACGTTCTTGATGTTCTTGCACAAAATCGTCATATGCGAGGCACCCTAGTAATTTTGCGCTAGGACTCTTGCACCTCTCTTTCCTCTCATCCCTCATCCCCCTCCCTTCTCCTCGCTTGCAAGGAGGGTGGGCAGGGACGAGGGCACGAGGCCACAAGGCCTCGCCACCGAGGCCCTCGCAGCCCCTGAGCTATCGATCTGGTTGAGGCCGCGATTGGCGGCTAGAGGCTGGCCGGCATCTGGCCGACCAGTCGCTTGGCCGGCAACGGGTCGTCAGCCCAACCGACAGCGAGTTGGCCTGCAGCCATCAACGTGTTGGTCATCTGCCAACCCTTGCTGCCACGAGGGCTCTGATTTTTCATAAGTTGAAAGGTGAAGTGTTGTCAACATCTACGACTTGCTGCTAAAGCACTCATGCATATTTTGACACAACTTCCTTGCAGATTTTGAATCTCGATTGGAGATAATGGACAACGACAAGCCATGTTACTTTACGACACCCTTAAAGAATAGATGAGTGGTCTCCTCTGCATTCACATCAATGGTTGTAGGAATAAATTGTGTCATCTTCGTTAAAGATCCACAACCACCAATAGTGCATCGAGACCACGGGACCTGTCAGGAAGAACACTCATGAAGTCCATGTTGATGCAATCCCATGGATTCCCAAAGATGGGAAGCTGTTGGAAGAGTCTAGCAAGGTTCTTGTTACTAGCCTTATTTCGAAGACATGGGTCGCATGTGATGCAATACTTGCGAACAACGACATTCCATTCTGGCCACCAATAATGGTTTGAGAGTTCTTGTCCAGTCTTTTGAGGTCCCACATGACCTACGACCAGTGGATCATGGAACTCGGAGATAATCTTTGCTCGAAGGTCTCTCACGTTTGGCTCAACGACTTGTATTCCATGCGAGAATATTCCTGCGGCCTCCACCAATTTGTACTTGTCCAGATTTTGAGAGCCTTGAAACGAATAATCCACATAGTATCCCATCCGAATCTTATTTACAAAACTGTTGTATTGGATAATCTCTTGTGGAGGTTGCAGCATACATTCAGGGAGATTTGGTGTTTGTACTGTTGATATTCCAATGGCCATAAAACACCCACCAACCTCGCTGGTTGCTTTAATTTCCACAAGCTATTGGTTTAGTGGATCGACCACATTGATGCATCCTGGCCTATATTCCCATGTGAACAAGAATCGCCTCAGATATTTGCTCCAACGCGCCAGTCGTCTTGACAAGTTTGATTTTGTTTGGAAATTCACCAATGGGTTATGGTCGATACAGCCAACATACCCCCTACAGCTCCACGAGATAGCAATGCCACATCTTTATAGCATGTACTACCGCAAGGAGCTCTTGATCCCTGGTCGTGTACCACGTTACACGGGGATGAGCTTCCGGCTCATACGCAAATCAGTGAGTGTTCTGTATGAGGACAGCTTTGAGTCCAACTACGGACGCATCACATCAAACATCCCACGATTGCGATAAATCCTAAAAATCTAGGACAGACGCTGTGGATAGAAGCTCTTTGACTTTGAGAAAAGCATTCTCGCAATCAGATGTCCATTCCCAGTGTACGTGTCTTTTTGCGTGAGCCTAGTTAGCGCTACTAGTAGGTTTGAATACCCTTACATAAACTATTTGAATTTTTTTGGAAGGTCAAGGAATGACCAAATATGCACACCATTTTTCGGGCTTGGCCAGTCTACGATGGTTTGGACCTTTCTTAGGTCAACACGGATGCCGTCCTTGCCGACGATGTGTCCAAGGTACTAAAGCTAATCTTGTTTAAACTTGCGCGTGCTCACTTTGGCACACAACGTCTCCTCGCGAAGGATTACAACGAGTTCACGCAGATTTTCTATGTGTTCTTCTATTCATTGAATGAAAACCAGGATTTCATCTAGGTGAAGTAGGACAAACTGACTGTGTTGTTTAGCGAACGGCCGATTCATTCTTCTTTGGAAGGTTGCCAGACATTTGTATACGCAAAGCATAACACTCTAAACTGATAGTGTCCCATGTGCAATTGAAACGTAGTTTTGGACACATCATTGTCCATAATGCGGATTTGATGGTGCTTTTGAGACAAATCCAAGGACAAACTACTTTTGCACCTTAGAGTTGGTAAAATGGTCCTCAATCTGCGCTAAGGGGAATGGAATTTTCATGATCAGGTTGTTCAACGCCCAAAAATCTGCACACATGCGTAAACCATTGTCCTCCTTGTTTATATGAAGGATCACCGCACCGTCCAGCGAGCTACTTGGCTCGATCCATCCTTTTGCAAGGTACTCTTGTATTTGGCGTTCGACCTCTTGTCATTCAGCTGGACTAAGGAGATACATGAGTTGGAATGGAGGATTTTCCTCTGATTGTAGCGGAATTGTGGGACCCATGTGTCTTTCTGGTAGAAGCCCAACCGGTGGGTCTTGGAATACATCTAAGAAATCCACAAACTGAGATTTAATCTCTTGTGGCATGTCTTCCTTTATGTCATCCTCCACTTTCTACAGCTGAGCCAAAATGTTTGACAACCTTGTCGAATATGTCTCTTGACCTGCATCGCAGGCATGCTGGCGTGGACTTTCAGTTGGGTCAGTGATAGTCCCGTACTGGGAATCAACATAAAGCAACATTTTCCTTTTTGGAGGATCAAATACATGTGATTCAAAGCACATTAGAGCCTTGATTTCATGGAGCCAGGGATCACCTAACACCATGTCAAACGGGTGAAGAGGGTTGAGTGCCTTCAATGTGACACTCCGTGTGTACTCTTGAATACGAATTTCTGCTTTACAAGTACTAATCATGGGTATCGTACGGTTTTCACCAATGAAAACCGCACCATTCAATGGCTTGTACTTCAGGAAAACTTGTCGGGTAAAGCCAAGACTAACAAAGGAGTCATCTCCTCCAGTGTCAACAAGTACGTTCATAGGAGCACCAGCTAGGTGATCATTGAACTCCTTTGTCTTTTTGCCTCCACTCTTCTGAGTAAACAAGCTTGACAATGACAAGACGAGTTTGTGATAAACACGTAATCTAGACGGCAAATGCCGCACCTCCCACGATTCACCTACTCGAATCCACATCCTGTGGTCACGTATGAATTTGGCAAGCACCTTCCAATCTTTAAACTTCACTCGGTCAAAATTATTGACTAAAGGTACCGTAAACGTGATTGAATTCATGACTATGAGGGTGTTCTTCAATTTTTGTGTTACACAATTCTCACACAATGGTTGGTGTTGTCACCACTAAGCAGGTTTGGTTATGCATCTCGTCCAGTGATGCAAAATGTAGTGGGCAATATCGATGAGCAAGTGCAGAATGAGGTTCAATGAGAGGGGAGAAGACAAGGGAGAATTTTGAACTCGTCAAAAACAAAAATCATTTAACATCCTCGTCTGAAAACACAAAATCATACTCGTGATCGAGTTAAACCCCTGAGTGTTCCCCACTAACGTCACTTGGGGGTGGCAAAAACCTGCCCAATAGCCTGAGTCGTTACCACGGCCAAGACCATTGCCGCAAACGAGACTCTGTCCATGGCCCTATCCGTGGCCTCCTACTGCACCCTCTCCATGAGGTGCTCCTACTATGGCTAACGCCGCAATCTCTTGTCCATCACCAGTAGCCTTAGGGCAATAATCCCTAAAGTGTCCAGGCTGCATGTAGTTGTGGCATAGTCTCTCGCTATAGACCGTGTTACGACGCTCGCGCCACCTGTAGCTCATCATTGTTGTAGCCGCACTTGTGCTTGAGGGGCTTGTTCTCACCATTCTTCTTGGCTGAGGGGTTTACCACCTACTTGCCCTTGACCTCGCCTCGCTGGCCGGATGTCCCTCCAGCCCCTTCAACATCTATGCATGCATTCTGGCCTTGCTGTGCATGCACATTCGGCTCTACATCCGAGTAACGCTTCAGGTTCACCAAATATACTTCTCTCATGTAGTCTCACAATGCCCCTTGGCCTATCCAAGCTTGGCCTGTTGCGGTCGTGATGGTGTTGTCCTTCAGCTTATTACTCGCCAGGCCATCCCATAAGTACTCCAACAGCAAGCACTCTGGGTAATTGAAGGACTGGGTATCGTCGCTCTTCGTGAAGTTTTCGGCTTCCTCCACGACCATGGTTTGCTTGGAGTCCTTGATCTTGGGGAAGGAGCGCTACGCCTCCTCACGCTGGGTATTCTCCTTACGCATGATTGCACAGAATGCTTCCCACGGCTTGGGCTACCACTCAAGGTGAGGCCTCTATGTACTCCACTCTTTGACCACCTACTGGAAAAGCTTCTCTTCAAGCCACATCGTGGCAAGATCGTCCCACTGACTGCGTGGAGCCTTGTGGACGCGTAGGAAGTGCTCCACGCAACTCAGCCAGTCGGTCAGCTTCACGCCCTTTTGGAAGATCTCCACACTATGGAGGAAGAACTTGTTCCCAATCGGCCTTGAAGTCGTCAAGGTAGGCAATTTGTTGCTGCCACCTGCTGTGGCATCTGCAGCTACGGTGTGTTGCACTTGCTGCTGCATCCGTACCTGGCCACAATCAGCAATGCCTTCTCGAGGTTGCGGCATCGGCGGCTTGCCTCAAGGCAGCCAAACTCTACAGCTGGGGATCACATTTGTGGTCCATGATGCTCTGCCCGATATGTGCTAGTAGTGTGAGAGTGTGATCTTTGAAGCGTTAGTCTTGGTGTGTGGAGAGCATACTCGTAGCGGAAAAATAGACTTTGAGAAGTCTGGAAGCAAGAGCTGGAATATACAGGTTAATGAGATTTAACTGAGTATAGGGTGTTTATACTGCCCGGCCGCCTAGTCCCGGCCCTAGCTTGCTCCCCTCCAAGCTTGCTAAAACAAGCTACTTACTCCTCAAACCGGTGCCGTACTTGCACCTAACGCTTAGTGCAAGATGTGCCTGGCCATCGATCGTCCGGATTGACGGTCCATCTTGTCTCGCGGCAAGCCGCCAGGTTAGCTTGATGCATCTTGGCGGTGGGTGCGGTCGTCGTGTTGCGCACGCCACCGGGAGTGTTGCGACCGTCGCGCAGTTTCAGCCACCGTGTTTGCTGCTTTCGTTGATCGCGTCTGTTGCTACGAGCTCCTGGGTACACGCTCCCCTCAGTGGATAGCGTATCCATTATGCTAATCGCCCAGGGGGCAAAAGCCACCCTTGGATGGCGGTTACAGAACACCCGTGAGGGGGTTTGCACAAAAAAACCCCTAAGCGCCGGTGTGAACTCCACGCTGGCGCTCGCTCGCGAGCTCGCTCGCCCGCTCATCCTCCTCCTCACTGATGCGAGCTGTCGGGGTTGAGCCAGACCACCCGACTTATTTCTGAAGAATGGAAAATGCCCCGAGTGCTCCCAAATCCCGGGTGAGACCCCGAGTATGCTAGAAAAAAGAGGGCACCTTCTTACATTCACACCCCCCCCCCCCCCCC
>SZWC01004692.1:143588-168782 GCA_023375785.1 Penium margaritaceum | reverse complement strand
GATATACATATAGATATAGATATAGATATAGATATAGATATAGATACAGATATAGATGTAGATGTAGATGTAGATATAGATATAGATATAGATATAGATATAGATATAGATATAGATATAGGTATAGGTATGAATACAGATATAGATATGGATATGGATATGGATATAGATATAGATATAGATATAGATATACATATAGATATAGATGTAGATAAAGATATTGCTATAAATATAGATATAGATATAATTATAGATGTAGATATATATTTATTTCGAGATAGATAGAAAATATTGATAAAGATATATATGTATACATGTATAAATATATAGATATATATAGATGTAGGTATAGATATATATAGCTATTGATTTAGTAATATTCAGATATAAATATATGTATAGACATGAATGTATGAATGAATAGACATAAATATGGAAATTTATATGTATATGGATGTACATAAATTATGAATATGGATGAATTTATATTGTTCTCTTGTCTGTCATTTATAACCCTTAGACAATGGGAAAAGGTGTAGTTTGTAAATGGCTTTAAGTTACAATGAAGATATTTATGATGAAGAACCCATGTTAAAAGTTTTTAGAGGCTCCCATTTACCTTTGGATGGAGACAGATATTGATCAAGAAACGTGCCCTAATGTGCATTTTTATGGTTTAACATACGTTTTGTATTTGCATTCTGGCAAAATCCATCAAATATTGGAAGTCGTATGTAGAAAGATTCATTCTGGATATCAGCTCAGCAAATATACACTCCTGTTGGCTTTTGTGCGCGTTCTATTCTTCTTTGTCATCATGGTTTTCCCCATAAAGTTTCTAAATACGTGTTGTAGTGGTGGTCGCCACGGAGAGGTTTTGTTGTACATATATGATGTCAGATCTGTTGCCACGCGTGAATGTACACATTTCTTGGTTAGCGCACGTGGTTTATTTCTTCACTGTTACAATGAAAAACGTTGGAAGCATGCAACAAGGCTCTTGAAAGAAGCGTCGGAAACCTTATGGTACACGTTGGATATCAATAAATTTCCTGAGGTACTTTTATTGAAATTTTCATACTCGGCAGGAGGGTTTTGTACCGGACTGTGATGGACTCGATCGACAGGAAAGTGGGTGGGATTGACATGTTCCACCCACTTTTTGGGCACAAAATGTTTCGGCTCCATCATCGTTGATGTTAGTAAGTAGGAGAACTTCGATCATTTTCCCACTCCCTTTCGGACAACATCCCACTCCAAGCCTTGGTGTTCCTACGCCTCCAGCCTCCCAACATAAACAAAAGATCACCTCATCGCTAAAAGTTTCTAGAATCCTAACCTAGGACTCTGGCTCTACCTCCTCTTTCTCGCAGAATGTTTTTAATAAAATCCTCAATCTAGCATCATGAGGTAGGGTCTCCCTTCAATGGCTCCCCCAGCCCTGCCTCTTCTAAGCTTGTAGAAAGCGTTACGACACTTTCAATATGCGTGGTTTTAGTGGGTGCGACTCCCACATAACCCTTGAGAGCCTCTCTTTGGGTATCTCCCTTGGCGTGGTTTTTCCCCACGTGGAACGACAGCTTGTCTGCAAAGTTCCCATCAAAAGGTGCAGGTGTAAGTTTCCACCTCTATGGCATCCCAAAAAAAAAAAACAAAAAAAGACCATGTTCCCACTCATCCATTCCTTGCAGCGGCCATTGTTCGACAAAGAGTTGAGCATAGAAATAACAGGCCCACTTTCGTGCGCATTGGCTCTCCTTACAACGACTTTCGCCATCACTTGCTGTTGCCGTCAATGTGGTTCCTACATGAATGTTGTGAAAGTGTTCACATTGGCTGAAAGCAAGCAAGTCTAACCGCGGCACTTTAGGTGCCTGCTCTCAAGGGAGGACTATGTTTGTGATGCTTCTCACAGAAAGTACATCAGTGTTTTAACCTGGGAAAATTATATATGTACGGCGATGAGCTTTTACATGTTTTGACCGACCGAAACTTTTCAGAATTGCCTTGTAAAACTCTACGAACTCGATGGCCCCACTGGCATTCGTTCTTTTCGCTGTCGACTTTTCCTTGACAGGTAGATGAAGTATGCCACGTCGGCTGACAGCTCGCAAATCCCGGGTGTTGAGTTGACAGCGACGAAGATTGTCGTACGTTAGATTGTCGTTTCACATCGCCGCTTTCTGGGTATATAATTTATTCGACAGTCAAAGCGGCTGTCGCTATCACAAGAGAGCGATGCAATCGTCGAATGGTGTGGTGCTTGGTCCTGTCATCGCTCTGGACAGGTTGGCCCTGTGCGACTTGCTAGAACGCGCAGATTTTTAACGATGGATTATAGCGCTGTCGAGGTACTCCCGTCCGCGGTGTTTTTTCTTAGTAGTCGTCCAGGTATTGTTTCGTGTCTCCCCGTGTTAGTCCACCAAGTTCGGATTGTTGGTTCTCCAGATCGGCAAACGCGGTTGGCTTCAAACATTGCATCGATGGCTGAACAGAATCGGTTAACTAATCGAATGCGAAACTGAATTGTTCGAAATTCGGGACTGAGGGCCCGACAGCAGAGACATGTCTTTGACCTATACAGGGGAAGATAAATGGGAAGGTTGAAGCTCGTGGACTCTAAAAGTCCTACAACAAACAAAGACGTCCGATAACTTGCAACTTTGGATTCCTGCGATTATCTGCTGTATCCCAAATAGTGAACGGGGGATCAAACTAGAGCGTTATATTGCCGCTTTCGCAAGAAAGCGGTTAGCAACGCTCTATGTTACTTCGCTCTCTTTTGCGAGCCGCTGAACGCTGTCGTCATGAACGTAACGAAACAAAACAGGCACGAATGTTCCTGCAAACTCACTTCTCATTGCAGAAAATACACATTTATTCCGCAATCTTTTGGACGGTTTCCCTCCGAAGTCGTCCCCCTGACGGCAGCGGGAAGCGAAGCATGTCTTGGCTTCGGCTCTTTCGACGTCGGCTGTTTAGATCTGCGTCGAGACATACACAGTAGTTTCCTTCCAACTGATTACTATTGTTCTTGAACGGAATTTAGACACCTAAATTCCTTTCACTTACAGTTTTTCCTGCGAATGTCCCGAAATATTTGATTGCTTGAAGTATCAGGTGGCCTTGCATGCGCGCTACGATCTTGTCGACACGTGAATGCTACGTGCCACGATGGACAACGATCCGTCGATCTCTATTTGTGAATCGTCTGCAGCGAGGTTCGACCGTGACATGTCGGCGGACCAGTCCACTGTTGGGAGATATACCCCTCCGATAGAGAAAGCGCTCGTCGCTTTCAAAAGAAAACGAAGCATTTGCTGCTTGTGATGTGACGTTCTGTTGCCCGCACGTTCACACGACGTTTCACTTTCAGCCGTTTGACAACCGCTGAAAAGGAATCGAGATAAGCAGTCGTCGTTTTCAGCATGCTGGACTCGATCTCGTAGAAACCCTTTTTTTTTGCGAACGTCCTGGCCTACGTCAGGTGAAACGCACATGCAGGCGGTGTGCCACTCTGAAGCCCTCTGGCGCAGACGTTCGGACAGCGGCAGACGCCAGTCAAGGAGCCTCGACCCATCTGTGACAGGCCGTCCGTCTCTCCTCAAGCCTGCCAATTGTGGAGCTACGAGGGTGACGCGCCAGCGAAGACATCAATGGTAAGAGCTAGTACGGATATTCCGAAAACGGTGCGAGCTAAACTTTCGCAGCGTCAATGGTGCGAGCTTATCCTCGCGTCAACGCGGATGGGAGTGAATCCGACTAAGTATAAGCTCGCACCATCTATGTTTGCTCAGAGAAACGTTGCAGAACGATGATGCCAAAAAGCAACACGAAATGGACAACAAAAACCGCGACAACAAGATTGAGTTTGTTCAAGATCTCAACGTTCATGGGAAGCCCGCATTCCAGGAAAGAAGTGAAACAATCATTCAATCACCAACAATCGCAACTATGCAAGGAAAAATGAGGGAAACGACCACACGTACCCGCGAACAGCCATGAAGGTATGCATACGACATTCACTAAACATCAGTTCCGCATCCCACAACTTACTTGGCATATTTCACATATACCACAGAACAAACAAAAGTTTCGAAAACATAAACCTCAAAGAAAAAAATACTCTATCCATTAAAAAATGAAGTTTTGTGACTTAATGATCCAATTTCTTCCAGCCACATACATCAACCATTATTTTGGTACTTTTATCAAAATCCAAATGTATACTTCAACAAGTGTATCAACATCATTATTTATATAAATTTTTATATTTATATATATATAGCTATAGATATTGGTATAGATATGTATCTAAATATCTATGTCTATACGTATTTCTATTAGTATATCTTTATCTTTGTCTACATCTATATCTACATACATCTATATATATCTATATTAATATCTAAATCTATATCTATATCTATATGTATATATGTATCTATATCTATATCTAAATCGATCAATATTTCTATATATATATCCATATCTATATCTATATGCATATCTATATCTATATATATATCTACATCTATATATATATCTATATCTATATCTATATATATCTATATCTACATCTATATCTATATCTACATCTATATATATATTTACATATATATCTATATCTAAGTCTATATTTATATCTATATCTATTTCTATTTCTATATCTATATCTATATTTAAATCTATATGTATATCTATATCTAAATCTACATATATATATTTCTATATCTATATCTGTATCTATATTGATATCTATATCTATATTGATATCTATATCTATATCTATATCTATGTCTATATCTACATCTACATTTATATCCATATACATATCTATACCTATATCTATATCTACATTTATATTTATATATTTATTTATATCTATGTCTAAATCTATATTTATATATTTCTATATGTATCCATACATATATCTTTATGTATCTATATCTATATCTATATCATATCTATATCTATATCTATATGTATATCTATATTTATATCTATATCTATATCTTTATCTACATCTATATCTATATATGTATATCTATATCTATATCTATATCTGTATCTATATCTATATCTTTATCTATATCTATATCTATATTTATATCTATATCTATATCTATATCTATATCTATATATATCTATATATTTACCTATATCTGTCTCGATATATATTTATATCTATGTATATATCTATATCTATGCTATATTTGTATCTATATATATCTATATCTATATCTATATCTATATATATCTACATATATATCTATATCCATATCTATATCTATATCTATATCTATATCTATATCTATATCTAAATCTATATCTTTATCTATATCTATATCTATATCTATATCTACATCTATATCTATATCTATATCTATATCTATATCTATATCTATATCTATATCTATATCTATATCTATATCTATATCTATATCTATATCTATATCTATATCTATATCTATATCTGTATATATATCTCTATCGATATCGATATATATATCTATATTGATATCCATATCAATATCTTTATTTTTATCTTTATAGATATTTATTTATATATATATATCTATATCTTTATCTATTTCTATATCTATATCTATATGCATGTATATGTCTATGTGTATGTACACTTATGTGTTTAGTCACATATAAATCAATTCACGTTTGTTTCCAAATTTTCACTTATCCACATAGGAATATTTTTTTTTTGATGTTTTTATTAATATTTTTTGTATTTTCATAATTTTATGAACGTAAAATTGATGTTCATGTCTTCTTCATATTTTAACCAGAGTTTGAATTAGTTTTGAAAAATATCCCTTATTTAAGAATTAATTAAAAATAGATTATTTTCAATTGAATATAAATTTAAATTTTGTGAAATCATGGAATCATATCATGGCTTTAAATTGCAGCTTACTGATATTTTTAGAGAATTGTGAAATATTTCATGCTTAATGAGGGTTTTGCGTTACCACTTGGTCGATTTACTCTTTTTCTGTATCCAAGTTTGTCGTTGGGGTTGTAGGTGGTATTTGCGGAGCATTTTCCGTTGTTCCTGTTCAGGCGCATGTAATGTATGCTCGTTGAGGAGGTCGAATCTTGAGTCGTCCTTCCTTACGATTGCGGCACATGATGCACATTGAGTCCTGCAGGTTTTCGATGTCGTTTTGTGCGAACTTTCCTCCCTTTGAGTCCGATCAATAGTTTCCCTCTGAAAGTATGTAATGGTGCGTTGTTGGGAGCCTCGACGCGGCGATGGATAACATCGCATCATCTACGTTGTCAAAGCTTAGCTCGCACCTTTGTCGTTATTTTCCTTTAAGCTCGCACCATCTATGTCTTCGCTGGTGACGCGCGCCTGTGTGGCTTGACGTGACAGGTTCGTACGGTGCCGCTGCAACCCGCAGGCCGAGAGTGCGGGCGAACCAGTCGTCCTTACAGACACCTTCCCCCGCTATCTTCCGTCTTGTCCTACATCGATAAGCCAGCGTACGTGCGTGAGCTCTGCAGCAGATACAGCAGCAGCAGCAGCAGCAGCTTGTACTTTCGGCCAGAGTTGTGCCGTAATCCCTACAGCGACTGCTTCCCGTGTCCCTATCAGCCTTGCCCCGCCTAACCCCCTTTGCTTTTCTCGACAAGCAACTGCTCACGGGTGGGCAGAACAACCTGCAGTGGTGTGCCGGGCAGCATGGTCCAATCCTAAGCCGGAGAGCTAGGCCCGAGACCAGGCATGGCTTGTGAGGTGTGTGCACCGCCCTTTCCGCCGCCGTCGCAAAATGCCGGCAACGACGACGACGACGACCACGACGACGAAGAAGTGACTCGCTGCAGCCGCGGCGACGGCGTCCAACGTCCGACGTCAGAACCCACCCGCCGGCTGCCCGCTTCCAGCGATGCGTGCGCACACCCGCACCCTTACACTCGGCCGCAACGACCGCACCCGCAGCCGCTGTTGCAGCCACGCGCCCGAGTGAACACGGACGGCGTAGACGACGCAAACGCAAACCCTAGTGCGGCAGGAGGTGGAGCTGTCCCGCGATCGTTTGTCGACTTTTCGACCGGACAGGACGGCAGCCACGGCCACATTCAGCTGCAGCAGCTGCAACAACAGCGTCAGGAACAGGGGCAGCAGCAGCAGCAACAGCGGCAGCAGCATCAGCGGCAGCAGCAGCAGGAGCCGTCCCCCGCCTCCTCTGGACCCCGTCCAAAGCTTCTGCGCAGCTTTGGTGGCCGCTTCGACAACCGCATCCAGTGGCTTGCGGAGCCGCAGCAGCAGCCACCGCAACGTCCTGGCCCTGCTGCTGCTAATGCCGCAGAAAACAAGGGCACCACTAGCACCACCATCAACAGCAGCAGCACCACCGCCAGCACCAATGTCGGCAGCGACAGCAGCAGCAAGCCGCCCCTTGCTGGTCGGCTTACCAGGCAGCAGGCAGGGTCAGGTGACCAGGGCAGCACTCCGGCGGTAGGACTTGGTGCGGATGGCAGCTGGTCGCTGGTCCGCATCACAGGACGCCTGTCGGACTCTGCCTCGTCCTCCTCCTCGTCCTCCTGCGGAGATGACTCCCCTCCCCCCAGCCGTGCGCGAAAGGCCGGCCGGAGGGATGGGAGAGGCGCCCTTTCTTCAAGCTCGCCCTCTCCATCGAGAGTGGCGGAGGGAGAGCAACGCCAGAGGGGTGCAGTGATCCGGCAGGGAGTTGGCACCGGCGGAGGCGGCAGCCGCCGACTCGTCTCTCCCGCCACTCGGATAGGGCCCGGGGAAGGAGCGTCGGTACAGCGGCAGCTGCAATTGGAGGCTGGGGTGAGCTGCACGGACACTCAAGACGGCGCACGATATCCTGCCTTGCGCTCCGAGGACTGCAGCTCAGACCAGGGCGGTGCGCAGTCAGAGGAGGGGTCTTCGACTCGAGCCCCTTCGCACGCAAGCCCTGGGAAAGCGACGCCGGTGCTGCCACCGTGGCTCCGGAGGAGAACGGCTCAGACGCCTTACCGTCCCCCGCCGCCTCTGCAGGTGGCGACCCCCGAGGAGGCCCCGGCATGGATCTCCGGCCCGCCGTCGACGTTGTCGTCGTCTTGGCTGTCAACCCACAAGTCGGCCACGACACCGTGGACACCGGCACCTGTCCAGTCCTGCCCCTCGCGCTCCCAGTCGACCCCAGGTGTGGAGTGGCGGTCGGGCTGGGCGTCCTCGCCGCCCGCCTGCGATGGGATCCCACGTGGGGGTGGGAATTCAACAGAATCCTGGACAGGAGCTGGCGGGGGACGGGGAGGGGAGACGTGGTGGGGGTACGGGCTCGCTTCCGATGGGGGAAGGAGGCAGATCCCTGGCGGTGTGAGAGGTTGGCGGCGGTACCCGTTGAGAGAGGGTGATGAGGAAGGGCACGAGGGGGGCATTGGTGAGTGGAAGGGTGGAGATACAGCCCAGGTCGATGGACGCAATCGCAGTTTGAGTGCAGGACGCAGCGGGGCTGTCAGACTGGGTGCTGGCGGTGAACGGGGGCCTCAGCTGGGCAAGCCCGGGGTCTCAATGGCAAGTTTCAGCGACGCGCATGGAGCGCCATCAGGCGCTGCAGAAGTCGGGGCCCTCGGTCTCGTTGCAGGGCAGGGCAGTGTGCGAGGGCAGCGTGGATTGCGTGGTCCGGGGGGCAGCCACGGCTCTTCGTTGGCCCAGCCGCACCAGGGGAGCGAGCCTGAGACTGGATCGCAGACCCGCGGGGTGCGACGCTCCTCTTCGCTCGGAGCAGCCCGCGCACTCGACTCTGAGAGGCTTGACAGGGTGTACCGCCGCCTGGCAGGCACCACAGAGTCTGACGCAAGGGCCATGGGGCAGGGGAATGAGGCAGAGGGCGTAAGGGATGGAGGGCAAGCTGGGAAGCGCTCTGCGAGAAGCAGGCCTGGTGGACTGCGCAGTCTTTCCAGCGGGCGGGCAAGGAGCCGAGAGGGGAGGCGTGGCAGAGGCCCACGCCCAGTGCAAGGTGAAGAGGAAAAGGACAGCGCACTTCCCCGGTCCCTGACTGCTCGCGCCCGTGAGTCGCCGTCCAGTCTCCCTTCCTCCTCCAAACCGTCCGCGCCTCTGCTGAGCAAGCCTGCTGTTGCTGCAGCAGCAGCTGCTCTGTCCGCTGCAGCAGGAAGGGCTCGGCTGCTTTCCCGGAGGCTTCGCAAGAGCCACTCTGCGCAGGAGAGGTCGTGCAGCAGCGCGGTCTCCTGGTCTCTGCCCGGACTGACTCCTGGGCCCCATCTTCTGGTGGCAGCAGGGGAAGATGCCGCTCGGGAGTGGGAGAAGGCGGCTGCGGCGTATGGGGTGAGGCGTGGTGAGGGCTGGGAGGAGGGTAGTGAAGGCGAAGACGAAGACGAAGACGAAGACGAAGACGAGGACGGTGATGAAGTGCCAGCTCTCCACGTGTTCCCCAGCGGCATCCCCAGGACGACGTCGGAAGGGGGATCTCTTCACCGGATGGGGTCCATGCAAGAGGGTTGGGCCAACATGGGCACACGTCGGTCACCGAGGCAGCCGCTGCCTTGGGAGCGCGATGGAGGTGTCAGGAGTAGAAGCACGCATGCCGTCGCTGCTGTTGAAACAGGCGGTGCGGTGGGCATGAGCTGGGAGTGGCAGCAGTTTGCAAGCAACAGAAGCAGCACGGGGAAGAAGCGCTGGGCGTGGAAACGGGGTGAATCGAACAGGGCGCCGCAGCGCGATGTGTCCGAACGGCCAAGTGCAGGTGGGAAGGCTGCTGGAGCCAAACCCGGACCGCTGTTGCAGCAGACTCAACTGGAGCTTGCACGGCAGACTCAGGGGCCGCGCACAGGTGCTCATCTCAACCAGGAGAGCAGTCAGAAACAGCAACCGCAGCGACACCGGTGGCTGCAGCAGCAGGAGCAGGAGCAGGAGCAGCAGGAGCAGGAGCGGCAGCAGCAGCAGGAGCAGCAGCAGCAGGGGCCGCAGCAGCAGCTTTGGCAATATCATGTACCCTACAGGTCGCAGTCACTTCCTGCCCCAGGCAGATCCTGCACCCCGACCAATGGCAAGCAGAGAGCGTGCGTGGAGGAGGTGTTCCTTAGTGGAGCAGTAGCAGCAGCAGCCAGCACGCTTGGGCATCCTCGCAATAGCCTTGGGCATGGCCAGGAGAGTGAAGCCAACGCCACTGCACCTCAGCCGTGCGAAACCCCATGCAGGAGGCAGCCACTGGGCTTCATAGGCAAGGCCGACTGGGGTGAAGTGGAGGAAGACGACTCTGATGTGGAGTGTGGAGGCGTGCCGGTGTGCATGCCTCTGGATGAAGATCTGGCGGACCTGTTGCCGTTGTTTTCTCCAGCGGACAGTGCCACCCGTGTGGTGCAATCGCCCGTTGGATGTGCTTCCGCAGCTCCCGCTGTGGCCGCTGCATCTCTGCCACGTGTGCAGGCCTGGAAGCGGCAGCAGGAGCTCAACAAGGGTAATCAGCAGGGCCGGCGCCGCCAACAGCAGCACATGCTGATGCTGCAGCAGCAGAAGCAGCAGCAGCAGCAGCAGCAGCAGCAGCAGCAACAGCAGCTGCAGCAACAGCAGCAGCAGCAACAGCAGCAGGAAATGGGAGGAGATGTTCATTTCTCAACGCGGCAGGTTTCTCTACCATGGGAGCCCAATGTGGACAGCAACGCCATGGACGCGACAGTCTTGGGCACGCATGGCGGGACAGAGCAGGAAGGCCTCTCCTCTCCTTGTCTGGAAAGTGAGCAAGTGTGGCCCAGGTCTGCAAGCCTGGACACAGGAGTGGCGGACGGAGGTACAGATGGCTTGGCAAAGGTCACGAGGGTTGCAAAGCCCTGGCGGAGGCATGACTTTCAGTTTTGCGCACCAATGGGGGCTGCTGTGGATGTGGGATCGGACCAGAGTGAGGACGTGGCCAACACGAGGCCTGCTCCTCATGATCATGAAGTCCAGCAGACTGTGCAGCAGCAGCAGCAGCAGCAGCAGCCACAACAAAAACATCAGGAGCAGCATTTTTGGTTGTCACATCTGACGACTTTGTCATTCTGTGGAGATGAGGTCATGATAGGGGAGAACCGAGCTAGGAGAGGGTCTAAGGAGGATGCCTCCAGGGGAAACGGGCAAGAAGGAGAAGAGGGTGAGAATGTGAATGGAGGGGGAAGAGGAGCGGAGAATCCAATAGGGAGTGGAGGACGGGCAGGCGACATAGTATCTCCATCCAGCTGGAGCACTCTCGCGTTGCGGTTCCACTTCATTGGCCTTTCGCCCCGAGGCAAAGGCTGGGGCAGATCATCACAGCACAATAAAGGTGGCGACGGCAGCGGTCACACCAGCAGTGGAGGAGGAGGAGGAGAAAGAGGGAAGGGCAATGATACTGCCTCGGGTCCTGGTTCAGAGGAGAAGGGGGCGTGGAAGGGTTGGGGGAGCAGGGACGGAGCTGCAGGGCATTCCACTGGTGAGGCTCCCGACCATTTTGAAGCGGCGTCAGCTGCTAGAGCCACAGGCCTTATGCTTCAGCTGCCGGAGAGGGTTCATTGGCGGCGCCACAGTCGCCCACAGCAGCAGCAGCAGCAGCTCCAGCTGGACGACCGACCGATGATGACCAGCATGCCTCGCAGCAGCAGCCTGCAACAGACCCCAGTTGCACGGCTCTCTAGCCCTTCTGCTAGCAGGGGGAGCGATGGCACAGAATGCTCTAGGATGGGAGGAGGGCCGTGGAGGATGTCGGAGCATGGGGAGCTCCGAAGCGTCAAGTCTCTGGATTTCCACGTGCGGGAGAGGGGACGGAGATTGAGCTCGTGCGACGAGGCTGATGAGGCTGCCGCTGAGGACGGGGAGTTGGAAGAGGCCACTGCGGGCAAGGTGGCAATGGTACACTCTGGAAGCATGAGCAGCGGCAGAGGAAGGAGTGGCGACGTGGAGCAGGGCGTCCATGGAGGGCAGGAGAGTGGCACCGGCTGTCACAGTGCTTGTGATGGGGTTGGTGCTGGTTGCCGTGGAAGCGGTAGCCGCAGCATCGTCGCCAGCGAGAGCAAATCTGAAAATGGCGGGCACCGCCGCGGCCGCAAGTCACGTCGTGGCAGCGGCGGAAGCAGCGTGGGCAGCAGCATTGGCGGCAGTGGCAGTGGGTTCTGGATCGGAAGTGGCGGGTCGTCGTTCTCGAGTACCCTCATGGCTCCTGGGGAGGATCAGACTGTGGGTAGCGTCGGTGTGGTGGATGCGAGGCATGCAACGAGCGGGGCCCCTCATGCGTTGCCGGGAAGCTTGGCTGGCTCCCTTGAAAGTGTGAGGGGTGATGGGGAAGGGAAGCGACGCACATTGTCATGCACGTCGACTGAGGAGTTCTTTGTTAGTCTGCAGTCTTGGTGACCCCATGATGAAGACGCCAGGGTCTTCAACATGCTGGCACGTGTAGAGTGCTTCGCATCGCTATGTGGCGAACTCTTACTTGCAAGGATGTGTGCCATGCATTCACGCTGCTGGCGCTGGACTGTCCCTCATCCAAGTTAGACCTACGTGTCACTCACCCTTCCCTTCATGTTTCTCCACCATTTGTTGGCCCCACTCGTTGTTGGAATCAAGAGGCACCAAAGAGATGGAGCTAGATGACAGCAAGTGATACCCGGTGCACTTAACACCACATGGACTTCGTATTTTGCTTATGACAAGTCAAACATTATGCATGTGTGTGCAAGTTAATGCGTCAGCGAGTGGACAGAGGTGTGGGGAGACCCCCACTATGAGACTGCTGTGGAAAACTTAGTAGAAGTAGGTCATGGTAGTGAACGTAGGAGGGTGAGAAACAAATGTATTGGTGTGCATGCACCCTACCTGTTCATCACGCATGGAGAGGCAACATATAAGAAGGTCCTAGGAAACAAAAGTTACCCGGTAGCTCCCTAGATAGGTTGCATGACGGGGAGAGAGTGTACAATAGAGCAGAAGGCACGCCATGGATGTGGTTAAATGCTTGCCTTAGAATTCAAGTTGCACCAAGACAGTTAGAGTGAGGGGGAGAGAGAAAGTTAGAACCGGTGAGCACGCACCCGCACCGAGCATCATGCTCGGGTGGGCAGTGTGTTGAAGTTCGTTGGCCACTCACATCTCTATGCCCTCTTATCTTCCACTCCATGCACACACACACATGTACATATCAAATGACGGCGTAGCGTTCTAATTTGTCTGCGCAGAGTTACGGCCAAAACAATGTTTTTGGGCTGGTTTTAGGACAGACCTTGCACTGCCGCGTGGGACACCTGTCGTGCGTCGCGGCAGGTATTTATGCTGTGGACTTGTCCTTTTTTACCTCTCTCTGCAATTATACCGTATTACCGCAATTATTCAGAAGTGTTTTTGTCAAGGTGTTTTTTTTTCTCGGGATTATTCAAAGTACTGGGACCGAGTTTTGAACCGTTCTGGGAAGTGCCCTCCTAGTGTTTAAGCCCAGTTAATTTCGAAGTGTGCCGGCCGTGTCATGTCCACTTGTGCAAGAAAAGAGTGACGCGGACTTGGATGTTCGGGCGACCGAATGTGCTCACTCGAACTGGAGCGAGCAAAATCGACGGTCGCCCCGCGCGTGGACGTTATTGACGTCCACGCGACGGCCGCGCTTGTTGGGGAAGTTGCCCTCACTCGTGTTGACCGAACTCGGTCAACGCGAAGGCGTCGATAATCTCGCCGCCGGAATTTGTCGAACTGCCCCGCGAGGGTTTTTGTTTCGCATTAATTCGAACCCAAAAACGAAGAAATTAACAACCGTTATTGAAGTACCCAGAAGGAGTTTTTTTCCGTTACAGGAAATTATAACAATTAATTACCTTCCGAATAATAGCGGTAATACGGTATTCATATTGAGCTTCCTGACACTTTGCACGTGTCCCTACACAGACCCTTGTAGTTTCGTGCATGACTTGTCACTGTCGTCACACACTGACTTAGCGCTGACGCTTAGTGAAGTGGCAAGCGGTTAGGAAGGTTCCAGGAAGTTTCTCATGCGCGGCGCCTCAGTCCCTGGCCGTACCGCTTGTCCTCGCACTCGTCGTGCGCGGCGACGAGCTGCTCGTCTTGCACATCGTGCACAGGCAGCACCACCAGATGCGACTGTGGGAGGAGTCACACGTGACGAGACCCCCTCGTTCCCTCTCCTCGGCTTGGTCTGCCGAGTCCCCACAGCTCCTGCCGAGGTGTCAGTCGTGGGGGGGATGGTTTGTCCGCTGACGACCGCGGCGGAGCTCGGCATTGGTGAGGCGACTGTTGTGGAGCGCAGGATGGTTGAGGCGGATGACGCTACACAACAGGCTCAGTTAGCAGAGTGTTCGGCGGGGGGCGACGTCCATCGTGACGGAGACTAGTCGTCAGAGGAGGATTGGTCCGATGTTGAGTCAGATTTGGGGATGGAGATGGTGATCGTTGATGCCTTGGCGGATGACGTGACGACGGCCGATGCCGGAGCTGCGCCCGATGATGTGCACGCTCCCGCATTAGCTGGTGTGGGGACAGCTGCCATGGTGCCAGGTTCAGCAGCAGGAGGAGCAGGTGATACAAATGCTGATGCTCGGCCTACAGCAGATGCCCAGGTGGTTCTGTCAGATAGTGCTGGGCAGCAGGAGGAGGTGATGGATTTCCAGGACGAGGCAAACTTCCTCTATGAGGACCAGTCGTCCGTTATGGATTGGTCAGATGCAGGGTCGGAGGCAGGCGTAGAGGCCCAGTGCGCTGCCGTATTTGTAGTAGTCACGGCACGAGCACGAGATGGCCCCTCGGTGATAGCAGACGTCGGCGTGTGTGACATGGAGGATGCAAAGCGAGCTGCGGACCTCCGTCTCCTCGCTGCCCTGATCGATGTCACTGACACCATGGCGGTTCCAGCCGATGACACAGCTACAGTGGTGGCTACAGTTCCTCTACCCGAGCGCCTAGACTTCGCGGTTGACGAGCAGGAGACAGTGGTGGCTCGAGCGGAGGCGCACGTGCAGAGTCCCATGGTCGAGCTCCGGGAGGCCAGTAGTCGCTGTTACATCGTGGATATTCCAGCACGACGGACTGTCGAGGAGTATGTGGAGGATGTACACAGACGTCTTGAGGTAGCTTAGTGGTCTCTACAGGATGCACATCTGGGAGAGGCTGACCTCCAGCAACAGGTGGATGATGGGCTGCGCACCATGGGTCACGAGGAGCACCACGGCACTGACCGCACCTTCGATGACCACGACGTCGCCGCGGATGCAGCTATACCTACACATTCCGACGTCCGGCCTGTAGCTGGCGGCCGAGCGACAGGTGTGTCACGAGCAGCAGGTGCCTTCGTAGCAGTCGTTCCTATAGCCCCAGACGACTTCCGTGGCGACTCATTGTCTTGCGCTCTCGCTCTACGAGCACCTCGTGGCCCGGCGACACTTCAGTCAACGACTGACGTAGAGGACATCGACTTGTGCGACAAGCAGGCGCAGCTCCACCCCTTCCTACGGGGTGAGACCGCGAGGCTACAAGAGGCTCTGGCTCGTGCCGACGTGCACACTATCGAGGTCCACAGTCAGGTTCGTTTCGCGACTGACCGTCCACATGTCACAGATGCAGCCAGCCGGTCGGCTGCCGCTTCAGAGCTTGTCGATCTCCACACGCGCCTCGACGCTGCGGAGGCCACGAGGCGATATGCAACTCAGCAGTTGGAGGCCATACAGCAGGCGATTGTTTTGGAGGAGGCCCTTAGCGCTGCACCAGTCACATCAGCAGATGATGACAGTAGTGACGACTATGACGGCGATGACAATGATAGCGACGACGCCGCTCCGGGATGAGGCTCTGTGCGAGCACATCCCACCAGCATCGTCGTCACCCTTGCTATTGTTGTGCAGAGGTATGTGGCCATGGGGGAGTTGTGCTCCCTCCTCACGGATTGTGTTGGGAGCAGCCATCACCTTTGCTCGTACTGTCAGCCTCTGCAGCCCAGGGGGAGTGTTGGTGTGTGGACTTTGGCCTGACACCCTTTTGAGGACAGCGAGGTTACTTGGGGTGCGGCATGATGCTATGGTCGAGGTTATGCTGGTCGAGACCCACGCACCTGGTGAGTTTCACCGGTGTGATGTGGAGACCCATTGCCTCCATGTGTTATGTATGATCCATGCAAGGTTATGCTGGTCGAGACCCGCGCACCTGTTGAGTTCTACCGGTGTGACGTGGAGACCCATTGCCTCCATGTGTTATGTATGATCCATGCAAGGTTATGCTGGTCGAGACCCACGCACCTGGTGAGTTTCACCGGTGTGATGTGGAGACCCATTGCCTCCATGTGTTATGTATGATCCATGCAAGGTTATGCTGGTCGAGACCCGCGCACCTGTTGAGTTCTACCGGTGTGACGTGGAGACCCATTGCCTACATGTGTTAAATATGATCCATGCATGATGTGGTCGAGACCCGGACACCCGGAGATATTTTCCGGGGTCATGAGGAGACCTTGTTTCTCTATCTCTCTTGCATGATGTTTGACACATATGTGTATGATTCACTTCGTGCATGGTCGAGACCCAGGCATTTGGTGGGATGCACCATTGTCACGAGGAGGCCCTGTGTTGTGGTATGCCTGATCAGTGCTCGCTATGATTGGTTGCCTGAGCCATCATCTCTTGCCTTTGCTCAGACATCGTTATGTTGACAGTTGTGTCAACCAGGGGGAGTTTTGGGGTGTGTGGCTTCCACCTGTCACAAGCGACGACAAGGAGAGCAGCGGTACAGGAGAGCGCGACGACATGGTCCAGGATGCGGACCCCGGAGACACGGGCGCGTCACCAGGTGGTGGACCACCCACTTGGAGCTGACCGACGACTGCCCCAGTGTCGTGGATGCTGTCTCGGACCTCCTGCAGGTTTTCTGCAGCCTATCATTGATGGGACGCAGCTGGCACCGGAGCACCGACGAGTCGTGGCTCCATCCACCAGCAGCTGCCAGAGAGCTGCCACGACGCCCTGGGTGCTTACCGGGGTGCTTTGCAGTTTGTCTGCATACGCTAGAGTTTTCTTGGTGGACTGGCTCTTGAGCCCGATTTGCATGTTTCGCATTTTCTGTCCACAGATCAGTGCCGGCCTTATGCGTGTGACCAGTCGTAGCGTCCGGCTTGAGATTATGCATCACTAGGTTCAGACGGCGTAGCATTCTGATTTGTCTGCGCAGAGTTACGGCCAAAACAATGTTTTTGGGCCGGTTTTAGGACAGACCTTGAACTGCCGCGTGCGACACCTGTCGTGCCCCGCGACAGGTATTTATGCTGTGGACTTGTCATTTGTTTCCTCTCTCTGCAATTATATTCATATTGCGCTTCCTGACACTCTGCACGTGTCCCTACTAAGACCCTTGCAGTTTCGTGCATGACTTGTGACAGTCGTCACACACTCACTGAGCGCTGACGCTTAGTTAAGTGGCAAGCGGTTAGGAAGGTTCCAGGAAGTTTCTCAAATGGATTCACCTCGGAGACGTCATGCGATTCCACCAGAACTGGAGCCTCTGGCGTCATGAAGCAGCTGCTCAACCCAGGGGTGCCCTTTGGCACATACATGACCATTGCTTGACTTTCTATTTGTGTTGAGGTAGATGTTAGGGGTGAGAAAATGTGTGGAAGCTTCGTAGCGATATTGCCGCTGACTAGGCGTCAGTGCCTGGTCAGACGGTGACGACAGTCACAAGTCGTGCACACAACGGCAAGGGGACACAAGGCAAAGTGTCAGAATGCTTCAATAGCATTTGCAGAGAGAAATGAAAAACGACAGGTCCATGGCATAAGTACCTGCCGCGGCGCACGGCGGGTGTCGCACGCGGCAGTGCAAGGTCTGTCCTAAAACCGGCCCAAAACCACTGTTTTGGCCGTAACTCAGCGTAGACAAGTCAGAACGCTACGCCGTCTGAACCTCCATGTGCAGAATCTCAAGCAAGACGTTACGACTGGTCACATGCATGCATCCGGCAACAAACGGTGGACACACAATGCAAAGACATGCAAATCGGGCCCATGGCCAGTCCACCGATTAAATCCTACAAGCTGCAGAAAAGCTGCGGAAGGTCCCAGACATCATCCAGGACTTTGGGGCGACCGTCGATCAGCTCTGAGCAAGTAGTCTACCACCAGACAACGCCCCGGTGCCACCTGGGTCCGCATCAGGGATATGCACGAGCATGGACACGGCCGAGTGGTCACAGTAAACTGTACAGGTCGATAGGAACGTCACAAATCACAAAACTCCCCCATGACCCGATGGTACGCATGTCCATGCACGTGCAGCACTGAAACGAGCGCAACAACAAGTGCAAAAACAGTCATCACAGAGACACAGACACACCTCGTACTCAACCACTCTTAGGCAAGGGTCGAATCCCAACGGAACGAATGGCCACCAGAAACTTCCCGCACGCCAGTGCCTTTGTCAAGAAGTCAGCATGATGCATGTCAGTGCCGACCCATATGACGGAGATCACGTGTCGCTCCACGAGATCCCACACGAAGTGATGCTCAATAGCAATGTCCTTTGTGCGAGCATGAAAGACACCAGAGTTCTTTGTAATGGCAAGAGCACTCTGGTTGTCACAACAAAGCACAATGGCGGGCACCGAATGACCTAGCTCAAGGAACAGGCGCTGCAGCCACACTGCCTCAGTAGCCCCTGCACCCAGTGCAACATACTCTGCCTTCGACGAGCTACGTGCGATGCAGCCCTGCTTCCCACTGTGCCAGGACACAGCGGTACCACCGAGCACGAACACGTAACCGGTGCGACTACGTCCATCTGGGCTCCAGGCCCAGTCGCTGTCGGTGTAGCCGTCAAGAACCACCGATCACTGCCGGCAAAAGCAGAGTCCAAGGGACGGCGTGGAAACCACGTACCACACCAATCGCACAGCTGCCTCGAGGGCTCTAACACGTGGAGCCTGCGAAAATTGTGCAAGGAGGTTGACGGCAAAAGCAATGTCGGGGCGTGTGGTAGTGGCCAGGTACATCAGAGATCTGATGAGGCGGAGGTACAAGGTCACATCCACTGTCTCCCGCAGTTGTGTGGGATCGTCCACCTTCAGGGCATCCTGCCCGTCAGGTTTGAGAGGTCTGGAGGCCGTTGGCACTACGCCAAGGAGGTCACTGAAGCGCTCCCCCACAACGCGTGCGTATCGGGTCTGATGCAACAGAAGCGTCCGGCGTCTACGGTCTCGTACAATCTCCATGCCAAGAAACACCGTTGCAGGACCAATGTCCTTCGTCCTATAGGTAGTCTGGAGGACCGCCTTGGCCTCCTTCACGGCCTCCATGGAGGGAGACGCGATCAGGAGATCGTCCACATAGACCAGGATGGCAGTGAACCACTCAGGCGCGTGTCGGATGAAAAGAGAGGGATCTGCCTCGCTTTGTACATATCCCGCACGAGTCAGAGTGTCTGTGATCTCCCGGTTCCAGCACCGAGGAGACTGTTTGAGTCCGTACAAGGACTTGCGCAAGCGCCAGACCTTGTCACCGTCCTCAAAGCCTGGTGGCTGGGCCACGTAAATATCCTCATCCAGAGAGCCATGGAGGAGCGCATTGTTCACATCCATCTGGTGATGTTCCTAGTAATGTTGAGCCACCACACCAAACAGAGCGCGAGCTGAGGTCATGCGGCTGACAGGGGCAAAAGTGTCACTGTAATCAACGCCCTCGATCTGAGAGTACCCCTTGACGACCAAGCGAGCCTTGTGGTGTTCCAGTGAGCCATTCGGCTTCACCTTCTTGCAAAAGACCCACTTGACCTGAATCGCCTTCCTCCCAGGAGGAAGGTCAACTAGCTCGTAAACTACGTGCTCTCGGATGGAAGCTCATCCTCGCAGGCGGCACGCCAGGCGTCGGCATACTCTTATGAGAGGGCGTCCCTCAGTGTGCCCGGATCAGGCGCCATTGAGGGAGAGCTTTGAGTGGCTAGTGCACACGCCTCAAAACTGGGCCTGACGACCACAAGGTCAGCTACTGCAGCACAAGAGGTACAAAACTCGCGAGTGACGAGATCGTGCCCTACAGGACACGCTGGATGTACCTCTGTGTGCTTTGTATGGACACTCAGGCCGAGGGCCTTTGTGCTGGGATCGCCACTTGCAACGCTACGAGTGGAGCGCCTGGGTACGAGACCTGACACTTATGGGGCTCCGGAGCCCAACGGTTGAAGACGACCACCGGGCTCACGCGAGTAGCCTGGGCTCGAAGGGCTGACCGAAGGCTCAGAGATAGGCACGACCACATCCGGTGAGGACTGAGGCACAGGGGTAGGTGATGCAGTGGGAAGAGAGGCTGGTGAACGGATGGGAGACGCAGGACTGGGAGTGGCAGCAGGACCGCCCGTAGAGACAGGAGTACCGGTGGACAGAGGGACAGCATCATGGGTGTCTATGGGGCACGAGGGTGTAGGAGAGGAGACAGGCTGGACGGGAGAGGTCTCTGGGCCGACAGCGATGATCGCCGGGTCATCAAGAGCCGGAGACCGAGAAGTGGAGGGGGCTCGAATGGAAACATCAGCCAGACGAGAGGTGCTCGTAGGCTTAGACTCCCCCATCTGTCTAGAATCCTCACACATAGGAACGTGTGTGACAGACATTGACACAATCGACATCAGATGGCGGTAGGTGAGAGACTCAAAGAAGAGAGCGTCGCGGTACTCAACAATGCGATGACGGGCGGGGTCCCAAAAATGCCAGGCCTTCGACCGCGAGGAGATACCAATGAAGGCACACAAGCGACCCCGCGGAGAGACCTTGGACCCCTGCTGATCCTCCGTGTACCACACAGAAGCCATTGAGCCCCAGACACGAGCAAGTTGCAAATCGGCACGGTGGCAAAACCAGAGCTCATACGGTGTAACGTGGTCCGGAAGAGGACCGTGCGGGATGCGGTTCCAGACCCACGTCATGTAGGCGAATCCTTCGAAGGCGAAGGATTCCGGGGGACCGCTCTCAGATCGCATAGCACAAACTGCATCCTCCATGGTGCGGTTCCAGCGCTCAGAGACACCGTTCTGCTAAGGAGTGGCAGGAGCAAAGACCTGGTAAAAAATCCCGCTCTCGGCAAAGAAACTGTTCATGTCGCCAAGAAACTCGCCGCCGCGATCCGAGCGGAAGGTATGCAGCGAGTGGCGAGACTGACGCTCAGCCATCACTAGCCAGAGACGAACCGCGAGAGCGGCATCACTCTTCTGGTGCAGGCTGTAGAACCACTGCATCCGGGTGAAGTCATCGGTCAAGGTCAGGGCATATCGGCCCCGATCGGATAAGGACTCGACAGGGAGAGGACCAAGAGGGTCCGAATGGACCAGCTCGAGGGGGCGAAGGGCTCAAGAACGGGAGTCAGGGTAAGTGCAACAATGCATCTTACCCTGAGCGTAGAAAAGACAATCGTTCTTGGGCAGCGTCTCGAAAGAGGCCGTGTCAAGACCGAGGGTGGGCTGTGTCCTAATGAGCTTTGACATAGTGTCTGAGCTCACATGACACAGACGTCGATGCAGCAGGCGCTGATGCTCGGCAGACAGGTAACAAGTGACAAACATACGAGCAGGAGGGGGAGGGGAGCAAGGAGAAGAAGAGATCTGAGGAACACGATACAGATCATCCACAACAGAGGCACGAAGAAAAACAGTGCGAGTATCAAGAGCAGTCACTGTCGCGGAGTCGGCAGTGTGCTCTACAGAGAGTCCCATCGAAGTGCAAGCACGCACAGAGAGCAAGCTGAGCTCAAGGTCAGGCACAAAAAGCACATTGGAGAGATACAAGGGGCCAGACGGACCATCAAAGCACACGACCCCAAAACCCTGGACTGGCAAGGACTGACCAGAGCCTGTGCGAATGGAACGAACAGACGCCACAGGACCGAGGACAACGAAGTCACTACGACGACATGTCATGTGGTGAGTGGCACCGGAATTGATGATCCAAGTGCCACCCGAATCATGACTGGAAGACGTCACGGTGTAACAAGCAATGGAACACTCGGCTCCAGACGGGCGCTCAACAACAGAGGAGGGAAAACGACGAAGGGCGCATAGGTGAGACTCAGAAATCCAATCTGTACTGTCAGGCCCATCATCATCACATGCCAGCTGTGCTCCCCCACACGAGTCATCACGAGAGACGAGAACAGACGAACAAATAGTCTGTGAACCACCCGGCTATGACGACACACTCGCACCTCCCTGAGAGCGAAGCACCAGGAGCTAACGGAGCTCGGTGATGGTGCGGTCACGGGGGTCCCGGTCTCCGCTACTCGCCGGTTGAGGAGCGGGGACTGCTACAGTCGTGGTCGTCGCGCGACCAGAGGCTGTGCTGCTCGACGCAGACCGCTGTGCGTGTGCAGCCTGAAGACCGTGAGTGATCCGCGCCCAGTCGAGCGGCTGCTGGCACTCGGTGTAGCGGTGAGCGCCTTCACAATTGTAGCAATGAATAGTGCGTCCACTGTTACCGCCTGATGACTACTGCTGTGGTGACTACTGCTGGCCCGAGCCATGCTTCTTTCTGCTCTTCTTCCCCTGTCCTGCTACTGCTACACCCTACGTCTGAGTCGGGATAGCTAGGGTGGAAGGGGAAGAGGAGGGCGTGCCAGAGGATGGAGAAGTGAACTACGAGAGAGGTGGCGGTGGTGACGTGATGACCGGTGCAGCAAGTGAACTCTCCTGGTGGGCGACGGCTGCCTCACGAGCGGATGTCACCTGGAGGAAAAGCCGATACACCCAAGGAAGAAGCTGAAGGGAGGTGGAGAAAGGCTCAAGCACGGGGTCGCTATACCTGGTGAAGATGTCGGCATGCTCAAGACGGACTCCAATCATGAGTGTGCGAAGCGTCCACAGGTGTGTCCCTCCTGCGGTCCCAAGGCGCGTGTAGATGCACATGGCGCGCCACCAGTAAGCGACTGCACGCTTGGCAGGTCCATGACGAAGGGAGTGGAAGGCGCGGATGTGAGCTGCGCGGGTGGCGTGCATCTCTGCAGCAAGCAGGGACAATGCCAGCTCCTAGTCCCGACGTGAGTCAGCACCCGCGCCTGTGCTGGCCTCTCCAAGGAAGGGGCAAAAGTCCATGACAGTCTCGTGAGGCATGGCGTAAAGAAGTCCGCGCATCGCCCGAGCCGCTGTCAGCACCTGAGCACGGTCCGTAACGTGGTACTGACTGTGGTAGTAGGGCCAAACTCCCTCGGAAGTGGCCCAGACCTGGAAAAGGTTCTCCTAGTAGTCAAAGCCGTCCTCGCTGACATATCGTGGGGGCGGTGTCTCGAAGTCCCTAGGTTGCCGCTCCGTAGGGAGAGCAACCACAGGGTGGGGAAGACGAGGGATGGGGAAGACATTGGGACGAGGAAAGTCGTCGAGGTAGGTCTGAGGCGAAGATCGGATCGCCGGGAACTGGGAATCGGAATGCGTCTGCAACTTGCGAAGATGCTCCTGAAGTACGCGAATCTCCCTCTCGGGAGTGTCATCGTCGATGCCTGGCATATCAGGGTCCTTCTCCAAAGGATCACGAAGTGGCGGGTCCTGTCCTGTTGCTCTCCTCGGTGTAGATACTAACTGCTGTGCAGAAGGTGTGACACATCCGACTCCCCCGGAGGTGTGCTGTGGGGCCGTGGACTGACTCTGAAGAAGATCAGTGAGCGTGCGGATGGCATCGGTCTGCTCCTGCTGTAGGCGACGTATCTCATTCTGCTGACTCCGCAGGTCCTCAATGGCCTGCGAGCATGGGCTCATGACCTCGGAGGAGAAGGAAGAAGGATCTGGCGGTCCTTTGTTTTTGTCACCGGTCGGAGCCATGTCAACACTCAGTATGGGGCCGAACGTAAAAACTGCTCCAAACGAGAAATCGACAGCGTTTCTCAAGGAGTTGAAACGTTCAGAAAATTGACTTGTGACCCCAAAATTGGTGACGTCAGCACAGCTGTTGATGACATCAGCATTTACGCTAGCAAAAAAACGCTAGCATTTTTTCGGCTAGCAGAAAAAATGCCAGTGCTTTTTACGCCAGTGTTTTTTTTTAAAGGTCACGCGAACTCTGCGTGGAGGTGACCTTGTCACCCCTTGCTCGCGGCTGCGCAGGGGCTGCACAAGCCAGTGGAGTGCCACGCAGGCCTGTGCAGTGCTGTGCAGTTTCTGCGTAGCAGCTGCAATGCTGCTACTGCGCTGCTGCAATGTTGCTGCTGTGCTGCTGCAATGCTGCTGCTGTGCAGCTGCTGCTTCCGCTGCTGCTGCTTCACTGCTGCTACACTATAGTCGCTGCAGCAGCTGCAATGCTGCTGCTATGCTGCTGCTGCTTCCGAAACTGCTGTTGCGCCGCTGTTGCTGCTCGCGGCTGCTGATGCCGCCGCTGTTGCGAGCTGTTGCCACCGTTGCGTGCTGTCAGTGCTCGGAGCCGCCGCCGCAAGCTGCTGTTGCGAGCTGCTACTCCTTTTCTTTTGTGTACATGCTGGCAACCAGACACGGCTGCTGCTGCCACTCGGTGGTGCTGGTGCTGCTGCTGCTGTAGGAGCTAGTAAATGCCACAGCTCACCCGATGTGGTGGTGGGGACTGAGTGATGATGTCGTTGTTGGAAAAAACAGTTGCAACAAGTCCCAGGATACGGCAGCGGCGGTGACTCTCACTGCTGCTGCCGGTGCTTCGTCTCTGCGGCGCAGCTGAGCGAGAGGAGTCTTGCTGCTCTGATACCATGAGAAAATGTGTGGAAGCTTCGTAGCGATATTGCCGCTGACTAGGCGTCAGTGCCTGGTCAGACGGTGACGACAATCACAAGTCGTGCACACAACGGCAAGGGTCTGGCTAGGGGACACAAGGCAAAGTGTCACAATGCTTCAATAACATTTGCAGAGAGAAATTACAAATGACAGGTCCATGGCATAAGTACCTGCCGCGGCGCACGGCGGGTGTCGCACGCGGCAGTGCAAGGTCTGTCCTAATACCGGTCCAAAACCACTGTTTTGGCCGTAACTCAGCGTAGACAAGTCAGAACGCTACGCCGTCTGAACCTACACGTGCAGAATCTCAAGCCGGACACTACGACTGGTCACATCCCTGCATGTGGCAACAAACGGTGGACACACAATGCAAAGACATGCAAATCGGGCCCACGGCCAGTCCACCGATAAAATCCTACAAGCTGCAGAAAAACTGCGGAAGGTCCCAGACATCATCCAGGACTCTGGGGCGACCGTCGATCAGCTCCGAGCAGGTAGTCCACCACCAGACGA
>SZWC01004692.1:73969-113922 GCA_023375785.1 Penium margaritaceum | reverse complement strand
CTCTCTCTCTCTCTCTCTCTCTCTCTCTCTCTCTCTCTCTCTCTCTCTCTCTCTCTCTCTCTTCATCAATCACTGTCGATACTGTTGCTGCACTCATACTCGCAGTCTTTGACCACCATAGCTCTCCTTTTCTCTCCTCTCCATCCTGTCCAGTTGTTTTATTCTTAGGCCCTGTACAGTCCTTTCCTGTCCTGTCCTGTCCTTTCCTATCCTATCCTGTGCTTTCCTGCCCTGTGCTGTCCTATGCTAATCTCTCCTGTCCTTTCCTGTCCTGTCTTCTCCTGCTCATATCTGTCATGTCTTGCCTTGTCCAGTCATGTCCTGTCCTGTCATGTCCTGTCCTGTCCTGTCTTGTCTAGTTCTGTCCTTTCCTGTCCTGTCCTTTATTGTCCTGTCCTGTCCAGTCCAGTCCTGTCCTCTCCCGTCCTGGTCTGTCCTTTGTTGTCCTATCCTGCCCTGCCCTGCTCTGGCCTGTCCTGTCCTGTTCTTTCCTGTCCAGTCCAGTCCTGTCCTATCCTAACATGTCCTGTCCTTCTCTCTCTCTTGCTCTCTCTCCCCCTCTCTCTCTCTCTCTCATTCTCTCTTTCTCTCGCTCTCTCTCTATCTCTCTCTCTCCCACCAATCCACCCCCCCCTCTAATCAACTCTCTCTCCCCCCCCCTTTTTATCCCCTCCCGGTCCCTTTGTCCTGCCATCCCCCTCGCCTTGTCCCCCCCTCGCCCCTTCTCTCCCTCTCTCTCTCTCTCTCTCTCTCTCTCTCTCTATCTCTCTATCTCTTCCCTCTCTCTCCTTGTCCTCTCTCTCTCTATCTCTCTCTCTCTCCTCCCTCTCGTGGGCACACACTGATGGGTCATCGTGTTTCCAAACATGTTTCTTCCACATCCTCTTCTCATGTCTACCCTATCGTCCCACTTTCGGTCACACCTCTCTCCCCCTCACCCTTTCCTTGTCCCCTTTTGCCTCCACACCGTGCCTCCCCTCCTCATCCTCTTCCTACCCATCCCTCCCTAATCCGAAGCGAACCTGCCGTACGCCTGTACAAGTGGTGTGATACGTTGCTTGACGCTCATGCAACTGCCAGCGTTGCCTTGTCCACCAACGCCTACCTTGCCGTTTCCCAATCTATTTGTGTCCTCCATGCGACTAGTCCATTCCTTTCTCAGGCCCTTTCCCTTCGTCTCACCTCTACCCGTACATCCTCTCCTATCCAACCGCCGCCTCCTACGCTTTCTGCTTCAGCACCTCATTGTCATCCTCCTCCTCCTCCTCCTCCTCAACCTCCTCCTCCTCCACCTCCTCCTCCTCCTCTTCCTCCCCCCCCTCTTCCCCCTCCTCTGACCCCTCTTCCTCCTCCTCCTCCTCCTCCCTCTTCTCTCCCTCCTCCCCCTCCTCCTCCTCCTCTTTCTCCTCTTCTTCCCCCCCTTCTTCCCCCTCCTCTGACCCCTCTTCCTCCTCCTCCTCCTCCTCCCTCTTCTCTCCCTCCTCCCCCTCCTCCTCCTCCTCTTTCTCCTCTTCTTCCCCCCCTTCTTCCCCCTCCTCTGACCCCTCTTCCTCCTCCTCCTCCTCCTCCCTCTTCTCTCCCTCCTCCCCCTCCTCCTCCTCCTCTTTCTCCTCTTCTTCCCCCCCTTCTTCCCCCTCCTCTGACCCCTCTTCCTCCTCCTCCTCCTCCTCCCTCTTCTCTCCCTCCTCCCCCTCCTCCTCCTCCTCTTTCTCCTCTTCTTCCCCCCCTTCTTCCCCCTCCTCTGACCCCTCTTCCTCCTCCTCCTCCTCCTCCCTCTTCTCTCCCTCCTCCCCCTCCTCCTCCTCCTATGACCCCTCCTCCTTCTCCTCATCCTCCCTCTCCTCTCCCTCCTCCCCCTCCTCCTCCTTCCCTTCCCCTTTCTCCACCCCCTCCTCCTCCTTGTACTCCCTTGCCTCCTCCTCCTCCTTATCCTCCATCACATTCGCCACCACCATTGGTGTCCATATCACCGACACCATTACTCTCACCATCGTTGCCGCTGTTTCTGGCTATGCTGCTATAATCGTCGTTGTCAATGTCCCAGTTGCATCCACACTTATACATGACATCGCTGTTACAATCGTCTTCCCCACTGCCATCAAGATTTATGTCAGATTCACTCTCACCGTCATTGTCATCGGTATTGTCGTCGCTGTCTTTGTCACACTCACATGTGCAGTCAAAGCCCCATTCGCACTCGCAGTCCCATGCAGAGTCACAGTTGTTGTCATCATCGTTTTCATCGTCTTCTTCATCGTCGCCTTCGGCGTCATCATCATCATCATCATCATCCTCCCTGTCACCGTCCATGTCCTCATTGCCGTCACCGGTGTCTTCTCCATCGCCCTCAACATTGTGGCATTCATCGTCAATGTCATATTTACCGCCGTCACCATCACCATCCCAGCTGCACTCTCCTCTTCCTCCTTCCCTTTCTCAGCTTCCTCCTCCTCCTCCTCCCCCTTCTCCTCCTTCTCCCCATCCCACTCCTCCCCCTTGTTTGCCACGTGCCATTTGCACACGCACATGGCACGTGGCCTGGTTTACCTCCTGCTCTGTACATCCTTGTCTACGACTTGCAAGAATCTGTCAAGATGTTGGCCGCCATGCTCACGCTTCTCTGTCCTGTTTTTCGATTGCGTCGCACTCTTAGTGCTGTGTACTTTGCGCTGCTATGCGCTACGGCGCTAACATCATCTCTCTACACCAGCCCCAACCGTCCTTACTTGCCACTGGCATAGGATAAATATTACTCCTCGTCATGTCTGCACCCTTGTCATGATCCACACCAGCCAAACATTGGCAACAGCCCCAACCATTGCTAATGGCCCATCAGCTTAAACCACGTTCTTTGGGTTTTGGTCACCCACCAGAGTGAGAAGCGTAGCTAACATTGTCATGTTGAAATATCTATTTGTGTACTTTGTTGGCCACGCCGTGATGGGTGGTGTTGACGTTTGATACATATGGTCACTCAACATCCATACTTACGCTGTCATGTTCAACTTGTCAGTGATGTGTAGTGTTCCGTCTGCAACCAGTGAGGCAGGCCATGTCATGAGATTGCCCCGAACCGGATTTGCCCCAACTTGGAGCCGGTAGTGGTCAACGGCCACAAGCCGTTGCATCAGCAGGCTTGGAGCCGTTACGAAATGCGCGCCAATCCAACTAGGATGTCGCGCTCGTACCCGTTGCCCCAACACATGCATATGTATGCCCGTCTATTCCCAGAGTTCCTTCACTTCTTGATCTAATATCTTTTCTCAACAGTGTGTAGCCAGGCTTCCTATAGAATCTTCCTCGCATCATAAAGGGAGGAAGCTTCTACTAGAGTATTGTCAGGCCAAGGAGGAATCCAGTAGCTCAATCAAATAATCATATCCAAATTTTTTGGATTGATCACCTCGAATGAAAATTGAAGTGATTCCTTTGAACATTAAAAGTGTTGGCTCTTATTCCAATACCTACTTGTGAAATAAATATCTTAATTTTTTATTTGAGAGTAGTTCCATCTTTGTTCAAAATTCTTTCTATATTATTAATTGTTCTTTCATTTTAATTTCCCCACTTACTCCCTACAAAAGTTAATAAGACTAAGTCATTGAATGATTATGTTCTATTCTTAAACAAATATATTTCTATTGTAAAGTTTTTTTATCCTTCCTTTCATGCTTCTTTATAGATGTGTTTAAAACATATTGGTTCAAATTATAAAAGGAAACATATTTTTGAATTCTTATTCTATGATGCTTACCAAATTAAACAATTTATAACTTCTATAGTTGAAAAACAAACATACTTCTCTTTTAGCAATTGTTTAACAACTTTTAATTTATTATGAAGTTCGTTGTCTAAAATAATTACTATACATATATATGAGATAAAAACGTAAACATTGATCCTTTCAAAAGTATTTCGTTAATTTTTAAATCAATAATAAGCTATTTTGGAAAGATTAATGGCTTGATTTGAATCAACAGGAATAATATACTTGTTATAACAAATCAAATAAGATACATGAAAATGGGGTATTTTCATTATTTTGATGAAAAACAATAAACAAAGTCACTATTCTCAATAGGATGACTAAGAAAACCGAGTGAGATGTAGAGGTGGAAACGGCAGGCCTTCTATTGATAATACTTCTTATGAGGGTCGTTTTATGCACTTCAAAGTAGGTTGATAATGATTTGTGGGTTTTTTCTTTCTTTTCCTTTGATGATGGTTAAACCTTCAATCAAGTTATGAGGTCGTTAATTCTCTTCTTTATTTCTCAATGGATGGGGTACAAGGTGAAATCAGATCTCTGCCTTCCTACTCAACTAAATGATTTTATTTTTCAAATAATCTACCATACTATGATGTATTTTTCTTCATGTAGAAGTAAGCATGTCTTGTAATAAGCTTCCACATGAAAGTAAAAACGGCATAACCTTCACCTTGATAATATACATTGTTGGGTCTGACATAAATGCAATTTAAGGAACAAGTTTTGATATTTCTTATGTCTTTATTAATTCTTTCTATAGTTATCAATGGCAAATGATACATTAGGGATCAAGAGAGTACTTTGGTGAGCACATGAATGGTACATATGGGCACGAGTACAGCACCCCATAAGTGGCAGATGCCATTCAATGGTGTGTAATGGGGTCACTACCCAACGTTGTGTAGTAGTTACGTAGCAAACCCCACTACCTCACTATGATGAGCATTCTAAACTAGACAAGGGATACTATATTTAGTACATGAAAATCATATCATGAACCTGAAACACAAAAAGGCATGGGTCCTTGTGTAGAAAGACACGTCAACATCACAATGAAAACCTAAAACAAAAACTACATGCGGAAACAACTCTATGGAGATAGAAGAATAAAATGTGTTAATGGGTCAACTTCATGCATCAGTGTCACTATTGGCTCATACAAGGCATGTTGCTAGCCTATTCTTGTTAGCATTGGAAATGGAAGTCACATGGATGTGACATTGCCAAAAATTGGGACAGCCAGATGGAGCAACACCAAGGCGACGAAGACTTGCACAAACATGGCAATAAAGATGTTGGATCAACAAGGCTGGAAGAAGCCCTACAAGCCATGGGAACGGATGCACACAAAAAATGATAAATCAGAACACATGCCATGTGTGTAGGCATATGTTTTGTGGCAAAGGGGATGCGAAAGAAAAAATGAAAGGGAAAAGGAGGAGGAAGAGGAGAAGGAGGAGGAAGAGGAGGAGGACTAGTATGATTAATAGGAGGAGAAGGAAGAGAAGGAAAAGAAAGAGGAGGAGAACGAGAACAAGGTAGAGGAGGGGGGAGAAGATGAAGAGGGAGGAGGAGAAGGAGGAGGAAGAGGAGGTGGGGAGGAGGAGAATGAGGGGGAAGAGATGGTGGAGGAAAATTTGGAAAACAAAGTGGTAAAGGAGAAAGATGATGAGGAGGATACGTAAGAGAGATAAAGGAGAGGGAGAATCATAGTGAGAAAAGGGGAAGGAAAAAGAGGGGGAGGAGGAGGTGGTGGTGGTGGTGGAGGAGGAGGAGAAGGAGGAGGAGGTAGTGTAGACAAAAGAGAAGGATAAGGAGGAGAAGGTAGGAGAGGACAAGGAGGAGTAGGTAAGGGAATTAGAGGAAGAGGAGGAAGAGGAGAAGGAGGAGAAAGAGGAAGTTCAAGAGTAGGTGCAACAAAAGAAGGAGGAGGTTGAGGAGGAGAAGGATTTGTAGGAGGAGGAGGAGGAGGATTAGGAGATAACAATACAAGAGGTGGAGGACGAGCAGGAGAAGAAGCAGGAGGAGAAGGAGGGGGGAATGAGGAGGAAGAGGGGGAGGAAAAACACACTCAACAAGAGGAGAAGGACCAGGAGGAAGAGGAGGTTGTAGTGCAGGAGGACGAGGTGCAGAAGGAGTAGGAGGTGTGGGAGGAGGAGGATGAGGAGGAGGCATTGGTGGAGTAAGAGGTGGATGAGGAGGAAGAAGAAAAGAAATAGGAGGAAAGGAAAAGGACAAATTGGGTGTTTTGAAGGAGAGGAATGAGGAAATTAAGAGAGATGGAAGGGAAGGGAACGAGCAAAGAATGGGTGGAAGGTTACAAGAATGACCTCAAACTGGTGGATACGAGCATACACTTCAGTGAGCAATGCTACACCTCTAATGCTATGATCCTCAACATGCTTGGTACAAGAGTACAGCACGGGCAATGAAAGTGAATGAGGGATGGGAATAAGAAGGTAGAGGAGAAGAATGAGTAAGCAAGGGAGTTTTGTTGCAAGTTGTCTTATAGGAAGGATGGGAAGGCACAAAAGGTGGATGTGAAAAAAGGTGAAGCAAATTTGTACGATGATGTGCCATGAAAGAGAGAGAGAGAGAGAGAGAGAGAGAGATATATAAAGAGAGAAAGAAAGAGAGAGATAGAGAGAAAGAGGAAGAGACAGAGAGAGGAGAGAGATGAAAGAGAGATATTATTACTGGGGAGAGAGAAACAAAGACAAGGAGAGGAAGAATGAGGATAGAGAGAAATATAGATAGACAAAGATAAAGAGGAGAGAGGGAGGAAGAGATTGACAAAGAGAAAGAGGGAATGGGGGTAGGCAAGAAGGGAAAGAATGGTAGATGATGAGGAGATGGGTAGACGTATAAATAGACTGACAAGTGGGAAAATCGACAGATGGGTGAACATAAGGACAAAAGGACGGAAAAATGCATGATGGACAATGAGACATATGAATGGGTATGTGGATGGGCCAACACACAAAGGGAACAGTCAACAGATGGACGAATATATGGATGGATGGATCAGAGGACAAATAACAAAAGAAATAGACTGATCATAGGATGGACAAAGGTACAGGTTGTGAGATTGACTAATATGTAGTCATTTTGATACGCCGACGACGACAACGAGATAATAGCTATGATGGAAACAATGAAGGGGACATCGTTAGTGACACAACGACCACTACGGCCATCACAAAAAATGCACCTTTCAGGGGAGCAACAATGGAAACGGTGATGAAAATAACGGTTATGACAAAAATAGTGACAATGATTGCAAGCTTCTACAACAATAAACAACCCCTAGTAGGGACAACGGCAAGGATCGTTACTATGAGGGTGACTATGATCGCAAGAAAAGAAACCTTTACGACAGAAATTATGGTGGCAAGAACTTGGTAGCGAAAAAAATGACGATAGCAACACAGATAACTCCAACATGAATGTGACAAGGGGGGATAGAAATGGTTGGGAAAGAGAGATTGGTAGAGGGAGATAGAAAGAGGGGGGTCGTGTGGAGGGATAGAAGATAAAGGATGGGAGATAGAAAGATTGATGGAAATACGAATGGACAAACCAACAAACAACAACCAAGCAAAAATATGGAGAGAGACACGGAGATGGATGGAGGGAGAAGGGGAAAGGAAAACGAAAGAGGGAAGGAGGGAGGGAGGTGGGAACGGATGGGGGAGGAGGGGAGCACGAAGGGAGGATGGAGGAGGGATGAGTAAGGGAGGGTGATTGGAGGATGGAGGAGGGAGGGAGAGCGATTGGAGCAGATTGGGAGTGGAAGCGAAGGAAAGAGGGATGAAGATTGGGGATGGGAAGGGATCAAAAGGGGGGGAAATGCAAGGTCTTGGCAATAAGGAAGAGGGGTCAAAGACAATCAAAGAGTGATAATGATGGAGAGAGAGGGAGAAAGAGAGTACAAAATAGGGAGAGAGAGAGAGAGAGAGAGAGAGAGAGAGAGAGAGGAAAGGAGAGAAGGAAAGTGAAGGAGGAATAACTGAAATGCGGACTAGATGGATGGACGGCCTAACAGGCAAATAGAATTATGTGATCGGCACAACAACGTGATAGTAAAATGTGATGGATTGACGTAGGGACGTGACAGAGAGACGGATAAATGGAAGGAAAAAAGACTAGGCGATCGAACGGGTTTGATGACGTGATGGTTGAGGAGGGGGGAATGAAGGGTGGAACAAGAGCGCAAGGAAGTGGAGGAAGCGAATAGTGGCAAGAGAAAGGGAAAGGAAAGAGAAGTAGGCCATGGGGGGAGCTAACCAAAGCTCTTCAAGTGTGCCAAAGACAGTGGGTGTGAGGGGCATCGCACACAAACATTGAGTGCCTTGCGCCAAGGACAGCACCGTGTGCGAAAGGACAAGCGTGCATGCCCACACAGGCAACATGCACCAAAGGACATCTGCACAATATCAAAAAGGCGTTTTACACCAAGACGGGCTAATTATGCTCCAAAGAGGCACCAAAGGCCGAAGTTTGGGGAACCAAGTGCCACAACTGAGGACTCAATGTGCCAACAAGGGGGATGCCAACTACCACGAACGAGAGCACCAAGACGACGACCCAATTTGTGTAAGGGGAATGCAAGAAAAAGGAGTTGAAAATAGTATTATAATATAGCAAGCGTAAATAACATGATGATGGAGACCGAGAACGATATTCGAAGTGCACGGGCGACCGGACGAAAAATGGGGACAAGAATAGGAATTGCTGGCTTGATTCCATTTAAAAAGGGTAGATTGATGATTTAGAAATTGTCAAGTGAGGACGTGAATGGTATATACGGGCATTAGGTTGGATGGACCATGGGTGGCATACGTGCAACCTTATGACGTGTTGTTGTTGGGTAGCAACCCCACTACACCACATATCGGAGAATTCAAAACTATACATCTGATGCTCAATGAAATACTTTAGAAACTAAAAGAACAACATTAGATATTTGATATGTTTTTAAGAAATACTTTCCATTATCAACTGAGATTACGATTTCTTCAATTAAACATGTTACCATGGCAAACTCGAATTGTTTTAGAGAAATAAAGGTTTTTAATGTCTGTTTTCCATTAAATGCAATACAAAAACACTTCAGACAATTAATTCTGTATTTGCTATGTATCGTCACTTCTGTACCATGTGAAGGCTTAAAATCTTCCAAGATTTAAAATTCTTTTACAAATGAATAAAGGAAATTTTAATGGTGTATTATTTTTATTATAATATGTCTTTTGCCTTTTCCATAGTTTTTCTTACTTAACAAATATATCACATAAAAGAAATGCTCCTTTAAATGGAAAGGAGCATCTATAAAGTAAACAATGTTCTCATTCTTGCTTTTTTATTGTTCCGTGTAGCAACCCTTTATCATTAACTTACTTATTGAAATATATTAAGAAATTAAAATACTTATTGAGAATATAAAGTGTACTTATTAAGATATATCTGAAAATAAGGATTAATCAAGAACTGTCCATAATGAAATCATCCTTTCACATGTCAACCAAAAATAGAAAATAAACAAGGTTTTCTACGAAAAAACATCAAAGCATTACCTAATCTCTTCCCTTTGAGTTTTGAAAGAAAATTATTAATGATGTTCAACTCAAAAGGTTTTATGGTTATAAAATTAATCTAGATTAAACTAAAGTCACAATCCAGATCATTCCATATGTTTCCCACTCCATTTTTCATTAAAAGTGAACCAATTCAAATAAATTTGTTTTTCCGGACACTCCTCATGTGAATCCTACCTTTCCTGAAAATCCTTAACTTTTGTAAGTGGTTGTGTGACGCTTTGGTCAAAATGAGATTTTCATAATGTATTCATCATATTGGTTTTGCCACTTGGTATACAAACAAGGTGAAATGTTTAAGGTTTATTCATAATGGTTAAGAATCACTTCTTGGGCAATCATGAACCTTAAGATATTTTAGTGGCTTCATATATTTGGAATATTAGGAAGGTTTCCTTTATGAAAGGCCTATATTGTTCGTCAATGAAATGAAAGATATGTATATGGATGTACGACTACTATACTGAAGGCCCAATAAGAACAATGGTTCAACTTTTGTGCTTCTGAATTGTATTTTCTAACCACAAATCCTTGAGACATCTTACGTTCTTACCTCTTCTCATATGTAGGTACTTGAAGGTGAGGATTCTAGCCTCAAAAGAGAGAAAACGTTGCACATATCACAAAAAGAAAAACATTTGACATTCAAAAGAGGGTTTTCTCCATTGTATTTCTACATTACTTACCTCAAATATCTCCATTTTCTATTAAAGATGCGCAATCCCTCATTCCCTATTGTTAGGATGATATATTCAAATTTATTATGATGATCTTCATTGCACTCCATGTTCATTAAATTCTTCAAATTTGTGCTTGAGATGGGTTCTTCTTTTTCTTCATAAAACATTCAAACCCAACTGATATCACATCCATTCTTTTAATAAATAATGTGGCGTTTGGAAACGTTTTTATTAGTTTTTTATACTAACACCATGATGAAAGCTATCCACAATATGGATTTGTGGTATATGGCTCAATTGATTTACATTGAAATATTCAGAACATGTTCATTTCTAATAATATATTATTAACTTGGTCACCTATCAATTCCCTTCTTAAAATGCAAGGTCAACATTGCCAAGAGATGGGCTAATGAATGCAAACTTTTAGAAAATGTTTTAGAATAAAATATGAGTGTATTTTGTTAGTGTGAATTCTATTCAATACAAAATGGAAACAATGATATGTAATTATATTGATTCATATCTAAATAAAATTCTGAAAGAAGCAAGGTGGTTGTCTTATATTTTATTATAATATATAATGTCATTCTAATCAAGAATCAATGTATATACTTGCCATGATTGTAAGCCAAAAATGTAAATTTAAGAGCATGCCTCCTCTTCACAATATACTTCACATACAACATGGTTTCCAATCAGCATGTATGAAGCTCCTCTCATTTTTAAATTTAATATAACTCCTTAAGAAAATTTAATGAATACTTTTCGAACTTATTACTTGGTTATTCCATCGATCATTTAAAAAAATGCTTACATTTTTTCATAAGATTTTTTAAAATGATAGCAATAAACATGGCTTATCCTTTCATCAAATTTAACCAAAAATATTGATATTTACCGTTTCAATGTGTGATATATGTTCCTTTTCAATGTAAATGTTTTGGTAAAATAGCAAAATCATTTATATTACATGCACAAAGATATCCGTTATTGCTTAACCAAATTCCACATCATGGAAATATATTGAAGAAAGGATTCTAACACATGTCCCATAAAATTTTGACAACTCTTTAATTCTTCAATATTTTTTAATTGATTTGGGATTAAGTTAGGCAATTTATTTAGGGAATTGTAATTGAATTGATAATATTTGTAGTTTTAAAATATTATTTGCGCAAGTGTTTTTTATTGGTGGTTTCATCTTAAAGGCTTTTAGTTGTTCATCTTGAACAACAATCTAAGGTTATACATTTATTATTGATATATTATGATAATCGTGAGTCATGAAACCTTCTTTGCAAACACCTATATTTATTTTTTCCACTATAATTTATAATAGAATTTACTGACAAAATTCTATGAAACTAAGATAGAGAAAGACCCTTCTATCTATAAACATTACGTAATCTAAATTTAATCAAAATGATTTGTTTCCATATTATTTCCAAATGTCAACACTAAGTGCATTTCTTACATATTACCAAAAACCGTTTTACTTATTTTATAGGGGGAATTTTGTGATCGCCCCTTTTTTAATTGAAAATAGGTCTTCTTTGTTATAATTTCCTGATTAAAAGAGCTTTGCTCTACATGTTTTTCCGTTTATTTATTTCGAAGCCTGCTTCCTATACTTGTATTAAAAATTAGATTATACATCTTCCTTTATGAATTATTGCATAATGGGTGAATTTTTTACTGGAGATTTGTGGTGTTCAGTTCTCGGAGTTAGTTATGATTGAATGAATTTTGAACATGTGATTTCTTCATAATTTTAGAAGAAAACGTTTAAAAACTATGGACATGATTCTAAGGAGAATGTTTCATAGCTTGTGGTTCAATTATGAAACTTCTTACTTTCACTTTTTGGTGGAAGAAGTGAAGAATTGTAAGATAAAAGTAGGGAACACTTCTATTGATCATATTTGTGGCTATTTTAGCTTTCGTATGTGAAGAAATAAACTCCTTTTTCTTTTTGGAAGCTTCATCGAGATGAGATGACACCATGAATTATTTATATTAGCCTTGCATTTTCTTTTGTTATTCAAGATTATGCCTTAGTACTTGACACAAGGTTACCTTCATTTTTTTCAATATTGGACATTTGCATTTTCGTTCATGAAATTCATATTGCATTTTTAACCGCTAAATTTAGTGTTTCAACATCTAATTGCCTTTTTTCTTCTTCAAGGCAAATATGATTAGATGTGTGTCAAAAATATGTGAAGAGGTAACATCCGTTAACAAATATTTGTGCGGTTTCTTCTTTTATTTATATTATTTTTAGGAGTATTTTCAGTCTTTAAATATTTATTTTTTTCCTTAGATTTTCTTGCTTCATAAAAAGTAAAATTTTGAATTTTGTAACATTAAACATTGAAGGAGCTGGGAAATGGTGTACCTATCATACCTATGAGACGCCATTTGGAATGTTTCAAGGAATATTTAAGTAATTTTTTTACTTTATTTTTTCTGATATTATAAGTATTGAATTCATTTTTACATTATGAAATTGAAATTGCTGAATTCCCTTCCTCTAATAGCCATAACTTTTGGAATTCAAGAATAGCAATGCTTTAGTTCTAGCTTATCACTTCTATTTTTCTGTCATTATTGGTTAATGAGGTGCACTTAAATATTACTTCACTTGGCATTCTTGAAAAACTCAAGATTATTCGGTATGCTTTCCCCATACATGTCTTGTAATGGTATTTCACGTTTCTTGCGGGCTGCTTAATCATACAGTGTTCTGGTGTGGTGTTTGAGTGAGCGACAATGTAGTACTCGTATAGTTTCTCTTCCTACATCTCGTTACTACTTGTTTGGAGTGCCTTTCTGTTCGTTTTTTTAGGCTTGGCACGACTCCTGTTTTGTCGTCAGATGGCGGCTCGCGATGCAACAGTGGAACGTTGAAGGATTCCTTTGTTTGTTATATCAATGAAGACAAGAACGATGCCGCGTTCGTGAGGACGAACAGGAGCAGTGCCTAGTTTGAGATCGGTCACCAGCGATGCCAAGTTTTTCGGCGTCGTGCAAAAAAAACATGTCATCGCTGATGACTTCGCTACAGACAGCTTCGGAGCCTAGGTGCTTGCTTCAGCAGCGATTTCAGGTCAGCGAAAGCTCACGTAAATGCAACTGCCTCAGATCACTCGAGCGCACGATGGATCGAGCGAGGACAGGACTTGATCGCGCACTCACAAAGGAGAACGACAACGAAGTAAATGCCGAACATGTTCCGGAAAGTTGAAGGTCAATCCCGCATTGCCCTAATCGGGGGACAGGAAGTCGCAACTTAAAAATTCTACATGGTTTACCCTTATACTCCTGAATTCATAGAATACGTTTTTAATCTGCCACTAATCCTCAAATTGACATTCCATATCTGTACTAGAGGTGAACATTAGTAAATTTCCAAAGAAAATCATGTTATAACAAACTACATACAATAGTTTCATAATAAATGAATACATGTGCATCTCTATGTGTGCATAAATGTATCACTATGGTTAAAGAATGTGAATAGATAAATATGCATACATTTCACATGAAAATGGAGATATGGATTGAGATGCATATTTGAAAAGTTAAATATATATGAAAATAAATGAAGGACATGGATGACAGGTAAAAATAAATATGTATGAAAATATGTAAACAAAAAAATGTAAATTTAGGTTGAAATATAGATATAAATATGTCATAATTTCATCATTTAAAAGATATGGGTAGGCGAATCAATTGATGTGTGAGTATCCATATATACAAACAAAATTATACATACGTTTTTACATTTTATTATAGATATAAATTCAAATATAAATACATAAGATAGGACATACATAAAAAAATAACAATTACTATAGATATGACGTAAATTATAGCATTATATCTTTATCCGTTTGTAAATTAATGGATGTACATATATAAATGTACGAATCCACATCTATATCAATATCCATGTATTCATCCATGCTCAAACTTATTTCTTTGTATCTTTACATTCATGTTTATATATATCTATATGTACATCTATATCAACGTATATATGTACGTATTATTTCAGAATATAAATATTTCCCTTCATCCATGTCTTTCATTGATATCCATCTACATATAAATATAGACATACAATCAAGGCTATATGTACATTTCCATCCATAATATATATTTCCATAATATACATTTCCTTAGATGTCTTGTTTCCACAAATATAATTATATTCATTTTATATGGACAAAAACATACATGAAAACATTCATGTTCATGTATTGTGACAAAAACTACTATTTTGAAAAAGATTATTGATCTATCTACAAATGTGTATTATCTCATAAAATCGCAAAAATTAAGGATTACACATTTGCGACCGTTACGGAATCCCAATTTGAGGATTAGAGGCGAATTAAAAAACTTTAGTAACAATTTCAAGACTATGAGAGTGAAAAATCCGAGACATTGTATTTGTAACTTCATGTCCCCCGAATAGGGTAATGGGAGATTGACCTTCAACGTTTCGGGACATTGCCGGCGTTAACCTCGTTGCCGTTCTCCTTTGTGAGTGCGCGATCAAGTCCTGTCCTCGCTCGATCCATCGTGCGCTCGAGTGATCTGAGGGAGTTGCATTTACTTGAGCTGTCGCTGACCTAAAATCGATGCCGAAGCAAGCACCTAGGCTCCGAAGCTGTCTGTAGCGAAGTCATGAGCGATGCCGTGTTTTTTTTTGCACGACGCCGAAAAACCTGGCATTGCTGGTGACCGATCTTGAATTAGGCACCGCTCCTGTTCGTCCCCACGAACGCGACATCGTTCTGGTCTTTACTGTTGTCATATTCTTACCGAACCCGGAATGATGGCTTCTGTCACATGTTAGTTGTCGTTCCTTGGCCATTTTATCCTCGTGTTTTATGAGACCAGCATGTCGCTTGTGCCTAGATTAAATTACTGTTTATTTGAAACTTACCCTGTTTTACATGTAGTGATGTTTAGTATTGCGCAGTTTTGAAAAGCTTCTTTGTCGTTTTCTCCGGCAAATTCTCGTAAAAACTATTAAATGAAATTTTTGGAAGATAATTTGAAGTCTCCCTTGAGAAGTCGTCTATTTCAGTATATTTCTGTTTTGACAAGCTTGTCGACGTCTCCTTGTGGGCCCTTCCTTCACCGCTACTCCCCGTCTTCCGCACTCTGTCATTCGAAATCATGGAATAGCTCCTTACTTCATTCAATGAAGCCTATCGGTTGAAATTCTGTCCCGGTAGCCTGCCCCCCTCTGACCCCCTCAAGACAAAATCCATGGGCGGCGCAGACGAAGTTGATCGCCAAATGTGGTAACTTACCGAATCGAACGGACAATGCTTGTGCCGAACATCTGGAGGAACTGGATGCATGGACCAACCCTTTCATTTCCGAAGGACTCATTTCTCGTGAGCGATACATGAGTTAGCGAAACTTTCGGCCCCGATTACGGGAATTCCGAATGGGATTCGAGTGGTGGTCGCTAACCAAAACATTCTCTATGATCCATATTTTCCAGACCGACGAACTAGGTTCCCACCATGTCAAAAATTTCAACTCGAGGGCCGACACCTTCTCATTTTGGAATGGCATGCCCAAACCACTTTAATTTTGACATCGCATATCCAGCGTCCGCAAAACAAAACGGCACACCGGATTCCGGTGTTTTGGAACGGCATACGTCATACCCATACACAAACTAGAGTATTATTTTGCTCAGCCAAACACGACCCTGCTGCATGTTACGTCAAGCGGAATTGTTACGCCAAACGGAGCGTAGATGGTGAACAGGTAAAAGTTGTGAGGAAAAACACAATTTCGGGTTGGGGATACTTGAGCAATTTATAATTAGCGATTAGTGTACTTTTATGACCAGTGTCAAAATGATCAAGCATAGTCGGGGTCTTGGGGTCGATAGTCAAGCAACGCGTACAGAGTCGTGTCGTGAGTGGTCAGATTTGAGAAGGTCCGTCGAGAAGTCGGGGGTCTTTGAGAATCGACGGTGAAGATGCGAGATGCATCTCTATAAGTCCAGATTCGTCTCGATGCGTGGAGAATTCAATCGAAAGCTCGTGATACTTCTATTCGTAGGTTTGCGAGAGTGGTCAATGCTGTCGGAAAGATCCAGAATATCCACTTAGGGCAATTCAGTTGGCTAGTTTGCCCTCGACCGTCGTAGTGAGTATTGCGGTCTCGCAACGCGATGGGTTGTTTGTGTAATAACAGAAATACCCACTTGGAAAGATTAGGGACTCGTGTACGTTTGGTACGTAGCACTCCCCCCCCCCTTGTAGCCGCGACAACCCAACGTGCGTGCAAATGTGGCCTGGATATGGTGGTAATAGCCATTGATCAGATGATCGAGGTCTTGGGTTGACGTAGGGTTCCCGGCTGTTATGCGCGACATCGTAGCCGTGCCACTTGACACGATATTCTGTCGTCTTGCCTCGTCGTTGGTGGCTGATGATGTCCTCGATGACGTACCCCGTGTCTTCGTCCACTTGAACGGGAGGCGGAGGAGGGACATCTCTGCCAAGAAAATTCTCTCTAGGGTCCCGGTCGTGCTTGAGTCTGCTGACATGGAATACCGGAAGCACTTGCATAGAGTCACGGAGCTTCATTCGCGTAACATAGGGGTTTGCATGTGCTCCATCTCAAACAGTCCCAACCATCGAGGTTTGAGCTCTGAACAGTCGGATCCGTAAAGTTCGATGTTTGTTGAGCTGAGGGGGACTTTGTCGCCAGCAGCGAAAACGTCGTACCTGTGATGTCGGTCAGCTGCTCGCTTCATCGCTGCTTGTGTCTTCGCAAGAGTCTGCAGTGTTTCCTCTCCAATGGTGGTGAAGTTACGTCGTAGACAGTCAACAGTGGGAATGTTGCTGCGACTTTGTAGTCCAGCTGGAGTGGCAGGAAGTTTGCCATACACCACTTTGAATGGGGTTTTACCTGTTGCGGTGGAAACTGGCGAATTATATGCAATTTCAGCAGTTGGGAGTTTTTGTGCCCAATCCATCCCGTGAGGTTCGCATAGTGTTCGGAGAAGTTTTTTAAGCGTCTCATTTTTTCGCTCGGTTCGATCGTCGGTTTGAGGATGAAACACCGTTAAAGGTTGAATTTTACTATAGTAGCAAGTCATTAGTTCGCGCGAAAAACGGCTGGTCAATCGACTGTCTCTGTCGCTCGAGGTGTTTCTCGGTACGTTGTGTAGCCGCACGATGTTGTTTAGAAATAACCGTGTTGTTCCCTCGGCGGTGACGGTGGTCGTCGGGATGAAGTGGGACATTTTGGAAAACCTGTCGATGACCACGAGGATTGCGTCATATCCCTCGGGTGTGACCGGTCATCCTGTGACGAAGTCCATGGAGATGTCTGCCCATGGTTCCCTCGGAACAGGGAGCGGTTGCAGAAGTCCAGGTGGCCTCGTGCAATGGGATTTTTGTCGTTGACATGTGTCGTAGGTTTTGCAGAAGTTGGCTACGTCGGATTGCATCTTGTCCCACCAATAGTTTTTTGCCAGCTTCTTCAGCGTCTTGTCCTATTCAAAGTGTCCACCTAGTCCGGTGTCTTGGCACTCCTCGAGCAGCATACGACGAATTTCGTCATTTGGGGAACGACTACTTGGCGAGTAAGCACCGTTGCCAATAGGGTGCATCGAACTGGAATTTCGTTTTATCATATGCGCCGTGCTAGTCGTAGCCTCGTGCAAACAGTCGCTCGAGGTACGGGTCTTGCTGCAGCTGTAGGGTTGCCACAATCGGCCATAAAATCTGGTCGACGGCTGAATATGTCCGCCGGATTGATCTTGCCTGCTTGGTACTCGATTTTGTAGTCGGACCCGGATTCAAGGAACTACATCCATCGGATTTGACATCAGCTGAGATTCGGCTGCGTCTTTAAATAGTTTAATGTGTGGTGGTCGGTGTGCACGACGCATCCGCGACACTCGAGGTAGCATCGCCACGTCTTGAACGCGCGCACGACCACCATCATCTCCTTTTCGTGGACCACGTAGTTGAGTTCCGGTCCTCGCAGTTTTCGGGACATGTAGGTGACTGGTTGTTCACCGTTGCCATGGCCTTACAGAATGACGTATCTCTGGCCATGACGTAGCCGATCGTTGGATTGGCTAATCATAAGGCTGGCACCGAGGTCAAAGCGTTCTGCACAGCGGTGAACGCTTCCTGTTTGATGTCTCCCCATCGCCACTCATTTTCTTTTCGAGTGAGGTCGGAAAGAGGCACTGATACTCGGGTATAGTCCTATACGAATCGCCGGTAGTAATTGTAGAATCCAAGGAAAACCTGAATTTCTTGAACGTTGGTCGGCGTCGGCCAATCAGCGACTGCTGCCACTCTTTTCGGATCCATGGTGATCCATCCACCGTTGATGACGTGACCCAAAAACTCGATCGAACGACGACCGACGTTACATTTCGGGAGTTTTTTTTTTTTTCTCTTTGTAGAACTTAGAGAACTTATCAAAGATGTCCATTGTGCTCCTTCGGGGTATGGCTATACACTAGAATGTTGTCGAGGTAGACCACGACAAAATCGTCAATGTACGGACGGAAAATGTTCTTCATTGCCTCCATAAACGTCGCCAGGGCATCTGCGAGTCCAAATGTCGTGACCATGAACTCAAAGTGCACGTAACGGGTTTGGAACACCGTCTTCTCGATGTCAGTGTCTGCCACGTGTATCTGGTGATATCCGCTACGTAAGTCGTTTTAGCTAAAAATTCGGGCCCCTCGGAGATGGTCAAGAAATTCGTCAGTTTGGGGAAGAGGGTAGCGGTTCTTGATGGTAGCGTCGTTAAACATGCGATAATCAACACACATCTCCATCTCACTAGCTTTCATTTTTACAAATAAAACCGGTGCGGTGTATGGTGACGTGGACGGGCGGATGAACCACTGATGGAGCATCTCGTCGAGCTACTTTTCAGCTCGGTTAGCTCGTGCTTGCTCTTCGGATAGGCCCTTCAAACGGTATGTCTGCTGCCCGGCTTCAACTCAATGTGATGGTCGATGTCTTACTAAAGGGGTAAAGTTTTGAGAGTTCGTTGGGGAATACATTCGCAAACTCTTGGATGAGTGGTGCGAACTCCAGTGGTGCGAACTCCAGTGGTGCGAACTCCTGGGGTACCATCGCAAACTTCGTTGATGCTGATGAGGCGGACGAGGCCGATGATGAGTCAGCTACTGCCACTTCAGCTTCCTCCATTGCCTTGAGATGTGTGAGCCACGCACGAGCTCCTTGTCGTAAATAGTGCTTGGCCACGTTGAGTGACATCGGCTGCACAGGTGGTCGCTTCTTGGCTTCCGTGCTTTCCTCTACTACTTCTACCTCTGCTGCTTCCACTGTCGGCTACTGTCCTGCACGTAGAAGTTGCCGTTTGGCACCATAGATCTCCATAGACGTCGTCGCTATTCTAGTCGACCTACGGATTGTGTCGGTTCAGGAAATCTTGTCATGAGGATGATTTTTTGGTCGCTCATTGGACAAGACCTCCAGACTTTTACAACCCGTATATCTCCCACTTGTAGTCATATTGGTTCTCGGAGTCTCCTTATCTGTTATTATGGGAGCCGCCGGCCGAGGCGGTGATTAAGTCATCATGATGATGTCAGATGCATATTTTGATGCCCTTGTTGTAATGTACGTGAAAAATTGTGCGCAATCGACCCAAGAACGGGGTCATTTGGTGTAGGGACGAGAAAGATACGGCGGTACAAAGGTGGGAGGCGCACCTCCAGAAAACAGGAGACGTACCAGTTCGACCTCGAGCACGGCGGAGCAACTATCTCGCCCACTGCAGCCAAAAGCGTCCATGGATGGATGCTTAGCAAATGAGGCAAGGTTCATTGGGGTCAATGGGCGCTTCGGGTTGGCGGCTGAAGCTGCATTCGCAAGGAAGGGCGCTTCGGGCGGCCGTGACCCCCGCTGGAGGTACTGCCAGCGGCAGTCACGCGTGGAGGACTCAAATGGCCTTAACTTAGCCATTTCTTCACGGATTGAAGTGTTCTTTGGTGCCTTGGAATGCTTGTAACGTGTAATATATGATGTATGTGCTTCAGTGCACCGAGGGACTCTCCGTCCCATCGGGGCTGGTACATATTGAAGCCCAGGGGTTGTTCTAGGCATGCCAATCTGACCCAGAGACTTTGTACATTGCCTTGTACTGACGTATCAAGTCTAAGGATTATTTCCTTGCTCAACTCTCCTTGTTCTCCATGCATCTCCTTGCACACTTCCATTCGGTCCAACATGTCTTCCGTAGCGCACCTTGGTACAAATGCCGCCGGGAGAGTCGCACGGCAGGAACCTCCGTCACTAACTGCAGTCTTGCTACTAGAAGAGGGTTGTGCGACATCTCAAGGGATGGCCCACACACCAAGGGGTCGAGGATCAAGATGTTCATCCCAAGGGCTCGGCGTGTGACCATCACGCCGGGCGCCCCTCGGTTCACATCTGTAGTCTCTCGTCGACAATTCTTCCTTCAAACATCCCTTGTTTGGTCTGCAAACCCAGCTTGCGATCATTTTATTGCTTACGAATCCGTGTGAAGCTCCTCCATCCAATAGTTTCGGTACCGTTATGCAACTTTTTCATCCTCGAGGCTGAACTTTTAGCAGTATTGCCAGTTGGTATCCTCGTACCCCTCATCAAACTTTAGGATGTCAGAAACCCTGTACGGCGATGTGGGCCATTCAAATGGGCGATCGTTCGGCGCAGATCACTCCTTAGAGACAAGATTTGCGCCTTGTACTCTTGTCCTCTACCATTTCCTGGCTCATTTTTCTACAACTTTCCCTCCTTTTTGGCATGCTACTTGCTCCGAAAATTGTGAGCAAAGTGCCCGACTGTTCAGCAGTTGTAGTAGGTTCGCGTATCTCTCTGGTCGACGGTGTCCACTTCCATCGGAGTCAAGGAATCCACCGACTGGATTTTTCCATTTCCATGATAATTGTGGTTAGGAGGTTTCCAGCTGTAGGTTTCCTAGATACACGCATTGTAGTCGGCAGTGTCGATCCTTTTTGCTGCTACAATCATCTGCGGCAAGTTATTCTGGATGTCAAAAATAGCTATTTCTCGCCGGATATCTCGCTTGAGGCAGTTGTAGTGAAAACAGAGTCCGTCTGGGGTGATGTCTGCTCCGGTGATAATCTTGTAGAATCTCCATGAATACTCTGTCACAATAGACTGCCAACGTAGATGTTGGAGCTTATACCGTGCGTCGGACTTCTTGTTCAGTCGTCCGAAGCGTGCGAGCATCGCGCGCAAAAAATCAGTCCAGTCGGTTGGTGGCATCAGCGCGTCTTGCCACGGTGGGTAAATCTGCTCCAAGGGTAGAATTCTTACGGTCGGTGATGTGAGACGGGCGATGTGGGCCGTCAATGGGGTCCCCCCAATCTCCTGCTGCTGTTGGATGGTCTTTAGGTCAGACCACCAACTTAACGCCGTGCCACACAAAAGTGCGGCCACGAGGTCAAATTTCTTTTGATCGTCGTTGACCCGAGCATCGGTGAAGTACACCTCCAAAATTGTCAGCCACATCCGAATCTTGGATCCTTTTGAATTTGCCGGATTGAACGGTTCTGGCAGAGCTGGACAAATTTTGGAGTGCTGGAGAGTTAGGAATTTCTCTTGATGATCACTACTTCACGCGCGCTTGCATTGCAAAGGACCTCCATTACAACGTTGAGTTGTTGGAGCAGGTAGTTATTGATTCCCTCGAGTGCAGATATCCTGTTCGCCAATTCCTCGTTGATCCACACATGTCGTCCAGTGCCACCTGTCGTCCCTGTTGTCGTCGTCAAGGTTGTTGGTAGGGAGGGCTGATTCATCGTTGTCCGGTTTGTGACTGGATTGGTCGTCAAAGTTGCAGGGGTCGTCCTAGCTGCCGCAAATCCTGCCACGCCACCATTTGCTATCGCTTCAGGGTTTGCGTATGTTGGCATGTTATGCTCCTCCATTGCCAAAGTCATCGCTGAAGACCCGCTGCTGGTTGTCGGTTGCTCTTGCTCACCTCACGTCATAGCCGCAAAGTATGCAAAGTCTTGACGTGTGAGATGCGCTAACGGATTGTGCAAGGTAGTCCTCCGGATGGGTAAAGTAGTCGGATGCCTCTCCAATACCGCTACGCTCTGATACCAAGTGTTACGCCGAACGGAGCATAGATGGTGAAGAGGTAGAAGTTGCGAGGCAAAACACGATTTAGAATGTGGGGCACTTGAGCAATTTATAATTAGTGGTAAGTGTAGTTTGATGACCAGTGTCAAAATGATCGAACATATGTATACAAGTGTCGAGTTACGAATGAAGCACAGTCGTGTTCGTTGGGTCGATAGTTGAGCGACGCATGCGGAGTCACATTGTGGATGATCAGATTCAAGAAGGTCCGTCGAAAAGTCAAGGGTCTTCAAGAATCGATGGTGAAGATGGAAGATGCATCTTTATAAATCCAGATTTGTCTTTGTGCGTCAGGAAGTCGACCAAGGTCCTGATAATTCTATTGGTAGGTTTGCGAGAGTGGTCGAAGCTTTCGGAAGGTTCGAGAATATCCACTGTGGACGGGGCAGTTGGCCAGTTTTTCCTCGACCGACGGAGTGAATATCATGGTCTCACGATGCAATGGGCTGTTTGTGGAATAACACAAATGCTCACTTGGAAAGATTAGGGACTTGTGTACGTCTGGTATGTAACAGGAATGTAGGTGGTTCGAAGGATGAGGTGTGGGAAAAAAGACAATTTGGGTGTTTGGAGAAAATGGAGAATCTATATTAAGCAGTAAGTGTGCTTCGATGATAAGTGTTGAGTGAGTCAAGCACATATATACACTACCAAGGATGAGAATGAGGAATAAGTTGGGTCATCAGCATTTGAGCCGAGCGACGCGTGCAAGGTCGTGCAGTGAGTGGCGGATTCAAGAAGCTCCACCAAGAAGTCAGGGGGCTTAGGGGATATTTCAACGCTTCTGTATAAAAGTCGAGCGTCATCGAACAGTCAACCAAACGACATGGAAACATGGATATGGTTCGTGACACTTCTGTTTGACCATTATGGAAAGTGGTCAAAGTTGTCAGAAACGGGAATGGAACACTGGAGGTTGGGACAGCTGGCAAAAATGACCTCCACCAAATGTTGGAAAAATCCTCAAGTCGTCGCGCAGTGGGCCATGGATGTAAGGATAAAAATGCCCACTTGAGAGTTTTAGGGACTCAAGTACGTCAGGGTCGTAACACTTCCCCCGGTTTTTACTTGCAACGTCCCGACGCACTAGCTGACATAGGTCGGTGATGGAAAAAGTAACCGTCGATCATATGATCGACATCTTGGAGGTTATCATAGGGCTCCTGGATATTGTGCACAACATCCTAGCTGTGCCACTTGACAAGATACTCGGTCGTGTTTCCACGTCGTCAATGTCCAAGGATATCTTCAATCACGTACTCCGTATCCCCTTCTACTTGTACTGGTGGTGGAGATCCGATATCTCGCTCGGGGAAATGCTGGCTGGGGTCCCGATAGTGCTTCAGCTTGCTGATGTGTAATACGGGGTGGATTGCCATGTTGTCAAGGAGCGGAAGTCAGGAGAAAACTGGGGTTTGAGATTTGTGAATTCATGTCCTCGAAGTTTGACATTCGCTAAGCTGGGAAGGACTCAATGGCTAGCGCTGAACACATCATCACTGCGATGTCGGTCGGCTGCCTGCTTCATATCTTCTTCTGTCTTCGCGAGGGTGTGCCGTGTTTCCTCTCAGATCTAGCACTGGATGTCAACTGCAGGAGTGTTGCTCTGACTCTATAATCCAGCCAGTGTGGCGGGAAGTTTTTGTACACCACATTGAAAAGTATTTTTTTTTGTTGTAGTGGAAGTGGTAAAGGTGTATGCGAGTTTGGCGGTTGACAGTTGTGCTGTCCAATCAATGCCGTGTGGCATGCATAAATTTTGGAGAAGTTGATCGAGCTTTTGGTTGGTTCTCTCGGTTTGTCCGTCGGTCCGAGGATGGAACACCATTTATAGGTGGATCCGAATGCCATAGCGTGTCATTAACTCTCGCCAAAAACGACTGGTGAAGCGGCCGTCTCGGTCGCTCATGAAAGTACGTGGCATTCCGTGTAGACGTACAATCTCATTTAGAGACAATCATGCAGTTCCTTTTGCGGTGACGGTGTTTGTTGTTGGAATGAAGTGTGACATTTTGGAGAATCTATCCACCAAGATGAGGATGGCATCATATCCTTCGGGATTGGCAGGCAATCCCGTCATGAAGTCCATGCTGATTTCAGCCCATGATTTTGCCCGGACAGGTAGGGATTGGGGTAGACCGGTGGCCTCGTGCGACGAGATGTTTTTTGCTGACAGTTGTCGCAGGATTTCCAGAAGGCTGCCATGTCTGTCTGCATTTTGTCCCACTAGTAGTGCTTCGCCAGCTTCTTGAGAGTCTTGTCCTCACTGAAGTGCCCACCTTGACCAGTGTCGTGGCACTCTTCCAATAGCATTCATCGTAGCTCCTTGTTTGGAGGGAGAACGACATGGCGAGTGAATCGCAGTCGCCAATAGGGGTTGTCGAACCAGAACTTGGCTCTGTCGTACCCGCCGAACTCCTCGTATCACTTTGCAAACAGCCTTGTGAGGTACGGGGTCTCGTTCGACAAGCAACGTGTTGATATCAACTATCAAATTTGGTCTCCGACTCAGAGCATCTTCCGGATTTGTTTTGCCATACCGGTACTCAATATCATAATCGGAGTTGGACTCGAGGAACTCCATCCATCAAGTTTGTTGACCGCTCGCATTGGGCCGGGTCTTGAGATGTTTTAGGGCATGGTGGTCGGTGTGTACGATGCATCCTTGTCATTGAAGAAGGTATCCTTGTCAGTTTTATTGTTATTTTATGCTATCATAAGGAAGTTTTTTAAAATGTAATCATAAAAATGGGAATTATTAGCTACAGTTTTTTAAACCTTTTAGACGTGTAAACAAATCCACACCCTCGACAGCCCTGCACAATACCTTTTGTACACCTCCATATGCACTTCTCACATATAGTTTCATGTACCAATATCTTGAATTCTACTTGCCTCTCACCTTATGCACACAATGTAATGCACTAGTTTATTCTCGTACTCTCATCACTCTCACCAATTCATACACCTCGTTATCCACTCTCCACATTCACTTCCATCCCACATGCACCTCCCATTCATAAATACCTCTTGAATCTTGATCAAAAGCATGTTAAAATTTAATATAGAGAACACTGTGATATCAACCTAAGAATAAAATAAGTCACTCCACAAGTGTATACATCCACACACAATCAACGCATCCGGCAATACTCCACTTACCTCCACTAACACTCCCCTTGTACAATTTCAATCCCTACACCCATCCTAAATATATTACCCAAACCAATGTACACAAGTAAAATTATCCACAGGAAATCCATACTCTTAGCCGTACACCTCCACTTACACTCCCCATAGACACTTTCCTCGCTTCCCCTATACACCTAACCACCACTAACCAAATTGTTGAAAGCCAACATACACATGTGTATATTTTTAAACAAAACCCACAAATTTGAAGATACATCTCTACTTACACTCTCCATATGTACTTTCCACCCCCATCCACTTCCTCCCTCCGTCATCCAACCACAATCAAACAATCTCAAACAAAAAAATCACTCAAACCAATCAACCAATGTACACAATTTTCAGATTTCCGTACACAACCCATACACCCAACCATACACCTCCACTAACAATCCCCACATACATGTTCTACCCCCACAACCCCCTCCTCCACCTCACCCAGCAACCACAAAACAACCTTGAACACATTTCTCAAACCCACATACACAAGTACACATTTCTACATATAACCCACAAACGAAGCCATGCACCTCCACTTACACTCACCACATACACGTTCCACTCGTCCGTCTCCATCCTACCACATCACTGAAAACAATGTACGCAAGTGACTTTCTCCATACAACCCACACACTACCGACCATATACCTCCACTTTCACTACCCTTATACACATTACACTTTCCACCCCTACCCACTCACCCCCTCCCCTTTCTCAAGCACGGCCAACCTATCTCAAACACATTACTCAACCCGATGGATACAATTACTAAATTTTCCAAAAATATCCACACACCCAGCCATACATACCCTAGTGACACATGAATTCGAGGAAACAAATATTTTTGCAGTTGCACACAAATTTCGTTATGGAAATAATGTATTATTTGCACACATTTGCAACAAAATAGGTGTAAGTTGCACACAAAAGGACGAAATCTACTCTGAGCGTGTTCGATACCCCAAAGGTTGTACATGAAAACCGCTGTTTCTGGGTCGAAAACGTCCTTTGGTACCACGCGCGGGAAGCAAAAGAGTGCATTTTTGACTTCGTTCTTGAAAAATCTTGAACAGGTTCGGAGATAATTAATAAATCGCACACAAAAGACTAGAAACTTATTGCACTCGCACATGAATACATGAATTCGTTATAAATTTTAAACATTTTTCCACGAATTCATGTGGTAGTAGGGTATCCACTTATACCCCCCGTGTACAATTTCCTCCCTTCCACCATGCACCTAACCACCACCCACCAAGTCATTCAAAACCAACATACACACGTGTATATTTTTACACACAACCCACATATTTGGGAGCACACCTCCACTTACACTCCCCTCGTACAATTTCCAATCCCAACTCTTCTCCCCCCCCCTTCTAACCTCCACCAAACAACATTAAACAAATCACTCAAACTAGTATAAAGTAAACATTCATGTACATAATCCATACACCCCACCATACACCTCCACTCATAATCCTCTCATATACTTTATACCCCCACAATTCACCTCTCCCACCCCACCAAACTACCACCAATAAAACTCAACACATTAATCACACCAACATATACAATCACAAGTCTTTACACACATCCCACACGGCCACCCATACACCTCCACTCACATTCCCCACCAACACTGTCCACATCTTCCTCCTCCATGGAATGAAAACTACCCACATCACTAAAAACATATGAACAAGTATAAATCTATGCACACAACCCACACACTCAATCATACACCTCCACTCACACTTCTCACATACAATTTTTGTACCTTCTCCATCCACCCAATGACCTCTACCATCATCACTCAAAATAGCATACACAAGTATATATATCTACACACAACCACACACCCACACATACACCTCCACTCACACTTCCTACATACAATGTTCCGTACCTCCCTCCTCCACCGAACGACCACTACCCACATCACTAAAAAGAATATACACAAGTGTATATCTCTACACACAACCCACACATGAAACCATACACCTCCACTCACACTCCCCACATACACTTTCCATACTGTCTCCCTCTACCTAACAACCACTATCCACATTACTCAAAACAACACACACAAGTTTATATCTCTACACAAAACACACACGTCCAACCATAAACCTCCACTCACACTCTCCACATACACTTTCCATATCCTCCCCCTCCACCCAACGACCACTATCCACATCACTCAAAACAACATTCACAAGTGTACATCTATACATGAAACCCAGGCACCCTACACCTCCACTCATACTCCCCACATACTTTCCATACATTCCTCCTCCATCCAATGACCACTACCCATATCACTAAAAACAAAAAACACAAGTGTATATCTCTACACACAACCCACACACCCAACCATACATCACCACTCACACTCTCCACATACACTTTCCATACCTTCCCCCTCCATCCAACGACCACTACCCACATCACTCAAAACAACATACGCAAGTGTATCTCTCTACTCACAACCCACACACCCAACCATGCACCTCCACTTGCAACCATCACGTATACTTTGAGCCCTTCTTCTCCACCATCTGCCCAAACACCACTGATCAAATCACTTAAACCAATACAATTCATAGGACCTCGCATGGAAGTTTCCTAATGTACAAAACAGTAATATACACACTTCACCTAGTGTATAAGAGTTATTTGACTGACTCTACCTCACAAAGTTGTTAAGTATGGACAAAAAATGTCTTTCATTGCCGCTGGGAACGTTGCGAGAGCGTTAGTGAGTCCAAACGGAAATAATGATGAACTGAAGTGCCCGTACCTGGTGCAGAATTCTGTCTTCGATACACGAATCTGATGATAGCCGTTGCGTGGATTGATTATGCTGAGAAATTGGGCCCCACATAGTTGGTAAAAAAAATCATCTGCTCATGGGAGGGATGGGAGGGGGCAGCAGTGGTGATGTTGTTCAATGCCTAGTAGTCCATGCAAATTCACATTTCTCCTGTCTTATTTTTCACAAGAAGTATTGGTACTGCATAGGATGACGTGGAGGGTCGGATGAACCCCTGGGCATCTCATCCGGCTAATTCTTGAGTTCGGTCGGCTCGTGATCGCTCATTCGATAGGCCCCCTTCACCGTCGGTCTGCTTCCCGGCTTCATGTCTTCCTGATGGTCGATGTTGTGTTGCGGTGGTAACTCTTGGAATAGTTCTTCGGGAAAAACTCCTTCGAACCCCTTGGTGAGTCGTGCAAAATCCCTTTGAAACACTGCAAACTTCTTATGTGTCGATGTCGTCAGTTTTTCTTTGGCAGCTGCAATTTCTTCCGCTTCCCCTACTTCCATGTGGACTAGCCATGCTTGAGCTCCACGCTTCAGGTATTGCTTTGCCATGTCCAATGATATCGGTTGGCATTTTGTAGCTGCCACAACTTCCTCTGCTGCTTCCACCTCTGTTGCTTCTTGTAACCGCCGTTGTGTCGTGGATTGCTCAATTAGAGGCAAGGGTCGCTTTCTGCCATTAAAGTTGACGTGGACTGATCTGCTGCCACAGTCAACCTACGGATTGTGCTGGTACATAAAATCTCGTCCGAGGATGATTTTGTAGCCGCTCATTGGACAAGTTCTCCAGACAGTTAGGTTGTGCAGATCACCAATTTGCAGCCGGAGTGGTTTGCAAAGTCAATAGATCTGCAGTCATTCGATGACGGTTTTCCCTTCAAACACTCCTGGTTTGGTCTTCAAACTCAGTTTTCTAATCATATCATTGATGATGAAATTGTGAGAAGCTCCTCCGTCCAAAAGTGTCAGTGTTGTTCTGCGACTTTTACAACCCCTTGGTTGCACTAATAGCAGTATTGCCGGTTGGTCGTCCTCGTACCCCTTGTCAAATTTTGCAATATTAGGAACCCTCATCTGCGCAAAGTGAGCGGCTCAAATGGGCGATTGGTCGACGTAGTTGTTTTTGACTGTATGGAGCCTCATCGTCTATTTCCCTCAATTTTCGTTTCTTGACTCCTCACTCTTTTACTACGACTTCTCCCCTATTGGCTTGCTATTGCCACTTTCGACAGTCGTGTATCACCTGGCTTTATGCAAGTCTAGTGGAGCCATTGATTGTGCTGATTGACGGCGTCAATTTCCAGTGGAGATGAGGTTTTCGTCGATTGCGGCTCCAACACAATAAAGATTGTGGGCTTGGGATCGCCAGCCGTTAGATTCCTGTAACCAAACATTGTAGTCGGTGCTTTCGACGCAGTCGGTTGCTGCGATCATTCGCGGAAGGTCATCTTTGATGCCAGAAATTGTGATTGCTACCCGAATATCGTTTTTGAGGCCATTGTTGTAGAAACATAGTTCTTTGGGGACGAGGTCACTGTCGGTGATGATTTCACAAAAATGCCGAGTATGTCATCCCACGCTGGACTGCTGATGAAGGCATTGGAGTCTGTGCCATGCGTCAGACTTCTCATTCAGCTTCCTAAAACGAGCGAGTGTAATGTGCATAAAATTTCCCCATGTTTCTGGTGGCGTGAGAGAGTCATGCCAAATTGGAATCATCGGCTTGAGAGGTAGTACGCCTGCGGTTGACGATGTGAGAGCGGTCGCGAGAGCCGTTGATCCAACACGGCCGGTCTCCTCCTGCCATTGGATGGCCTTTAGATCGAGCCACCAACTCAAAGTTGTGCCACACAAAAGTAAGGCCACGAGGGCAATTTTCCTTTTGTCATTGTTGATCCCAGTAATGGTGAAGTACACCTCCAAACGCGTCAGCCACATCCTGACCGTCGATCCCTTGGATTTTACGGGATTGGACGGCTTAAGAAATGCCGGTTGAACCTGGGGTTCACTCGAGAGTAACAAATTTCTCTTGGTGAGCACTGCTTCATTTACAGGAGAAACTTGAAGCTCCTCCATTACTGCGTTGAGCACTTGGAGCAGATGGCTATCGAGGTTTTCGAATCCCAACAGTTTCTGGTACGTCTTTGTGAGTTCGTGCTTGTCGGCCAGTGCCTCCCATTGTACCAAGTGTCATCCCCACGGGCTGTGGCGTGGGCAAAGGGTTTGCCGAGCCAAAGGGATCCGTCACCAGATTGGCCGTTGGTTTCTTCGGTGGTGTACCATTCGCTACAAAATCTATTGCTGCCTCCTGGTTTGCCTGGAGAGCGTTGTCGCTTGCGTGCTGTTGACCTGCCGCCGTCGGAGTACTCGCCGGGGACTAGTGCTCATCGTCAGGTGCGCTCGCTCCATTCACCATTGTTGTCGCAAAATTTACGATCTTCTGGATGGTGGGGATACACCAAGGACTTGTGCGAGGTTGTCGCCAGGTTATTCATGCATCGGTTGCCCCTCAAGCACTGCTATGCTCTGATACCAAGTATTACGCGGAGCGGAACGTAGGTGGTTCACAGGAATGAGGTGTAGTATAAAATACAATTTGGGTGTCTAAAAGAATGGACAATTTTTATTAAGCAGTAAGTGCACTTTGAGGACAAGTGTCGAATGTTTTGATGACATACATACAATGCTAAGAATGAGAATGAGACATAAGTTGGGTCATCCGTGTTCGAGACGAGCGACTCATGCGAGGCCGTACTTTGAGTGGTGGACTCACAAGCTCCGCTTAGAAGTCAAGGGGCTTTAAGAGTATCACGATGCTTGTTCATAAAAGTTGAGCATCATTGAGAAGTCAATCGAATGGTATCAAACTGTCCATATGGTTCAAGATGTTTCTTTCGACGTTTCTGGAAGGTGGTCAAAGTTGTCAGAAACGTTTGGAGTGGAACACTGGAGGTCGATGCAGTTGGCCAAAATACCCTCGGACGAACAGTGTAAAAATCCGGAGTCCTCCCCGCGGAGGGCCATGAATGTAAAGACAAATATTCCCACGCGTTATTTTCAAGGACTCGAGTACGTCATGGTTGTAACAGTCTTGGACGCTCAGTTCAAGCCACACATGCGGCTCCGCATTGTGATTGCTCGCTTTCAAAAACTCCGCCATGAAGTCATGGGGTTTCAAGAATATCGAAGCAAGACTTCATAAACTTCCAGCATCATAAAAAAGTTGACCAGATACTATCAAAACATTGATACGCAACAATTATGTCTACCATCCTTGAAATTGGTCGAATGTGCCAGGACCTTCAAGAATGAAATACCAGAGGTTGAGGCAAATGGCCAAAATTCCCTCGGTCAAACGGCGTAAAACTCCTCAATTCAATGGATACTGGGCCAACGATGTAATGAGATAAATTCCAACTCGCGGATTTTAGGAACATGTGTATGTCTGGGACGTAACACTTTTCCTCCTTAATGGCTACGATATCCCAACACATCAGCAGGCGCAGGCCAGTGACGCCTGTGGCAGCCGTCAATCAGATGGTTGTTGTCTCGGAGGTTGTCATAGGGGTCCCAGCTACTGTGCGTGGTGTCGTAGACATGCCATGTCACTGGGTACTCGGTCGTTTGTTTTGCGATGTGGATGTTCAAGGATGTCCTCGATCACGTACCTTATTCTTGTGCACTTGGACTGGAGGAGAAGCAACGTATCTGCCATGGAATTTCTTGTCAGGGTCCTAGTAGTGCTTGAGCTTGCTCACGTGGAAGACCGGATGCATTGCAATGATATCAGGTAGGAAAAGTTGAGTGAAAACCGTGTTCTATATTTGTTCAATCTCAAACTGGACCAGCCAACATGGTTTGAGCTTCGTGAAGTCTTGTCCACATAGCTTGACGTCCGCTGACCTGAGCAGAGCACGCTCGCAAGCATTGAATATGTTGTCGCTGTGGTGATGGTCCATTGCTTACTTCATCGTTGTGTCTTTGCAAGGATCTCACATGATTCATTCCAAAAGTAAGAGAAGTCCTGTTGGTGGATGTCACATGAGGAGTAATGCTTTGGATTTGTTATCCTGCATGTGTGGCAAGAAGTTTACTGCAAACCACTCAAAATGAGATTTTACCCGTTTGGTGGAGGTCACCGAGTTGTATGCGAGTTCGACGGTCGGAAGTTTTGCTGCCCAACCAGTGCCGTCAGGCTTGCGTAAAGTGGGGAGGCATTGTTTGAGTATTTGCCTAGTCTGCTTGGTCTGTCCGTCGGTTTGAGGATAGAACACCGTTGATGGCTGGATCCAAATGTCGTAACACGTCATCAGTTTGTGCTAAAAACGGTTAGTGAAGCGGCCATCTCTATTGCTGATGATGGTACGTGGCACTCTCTGGAGTTCAACATTATCATTTAGAAATAGTTGTGTTGTTCCTTCAATGTTGATGATGGTCGTTGTCAGGATGAAGTACGCGAGTTTCAAACATTGTTTCACCACCATGAACTGATAGGTAGTCTAGTAAAGAATTCCATGCTCATGACACATGGCTCCGCTGAAAGAGAGAATGGTTGGAGCAGTCTTGTTGGCCTCATGCGACGAGATTTTTACCGCTTACATGTGTTGTACGACTTACAGATGCTAACACGTCGGACAACATTCTGTCTCATACCGTACCGATTTTGGATTTCGTGGTCCAAAAGAATTTTCAGTGTGGTTCACACTTTACTTCCTTTATTTTACCGTTGTCAAAACCAAAAGAATTTGGTCATATGGTGTCCTTTATTTCGTTGGTAGGGCACATGGGTAACCGTTTTTCACGGTCCGAAATGTTGGATCTGGAGGAGAGAGGGAGCCTTGGAGCAGCGAGCATGTGGGACTGAAAGGGCATCAGTTGTGCTGATGACATGTTTTTGGCATACACCCTGTGGAATGCCATGCGCATGAGGCCTGGATCGACCATGGCCGCTGTGTTCTGTCGCTTTATCAGCATAAACGCACATGCATGCTGGTACGACAAATCAAACTCCTGTCAACGGCCACAGGTACAGGTTTTTTGGGTTGGAAACACTTGCCGTGGGATCCTTGTACCCTCCATGAAGGTTGGCTTGAGTGGCCCTTCCTTGTTCACTATGTACTCACACGCCAGGTGGATGCAGTGGAGCAGTCACTTCACCTATTGTGCTGCCAGAGCATCCTTTGCCTCGGCTGCTTGTTGGCGACAAGTCGTAAACAGCTACCAAAGGATAGAGTGCCACAAAGAAGTAATACGAATACATGCACTGGTGCGAGGCAATCCGCGCATCCAAGGTTTTGGCCTTTTGAGGTGGTATGACCACCTCTTTTGATTTTGCAATATAGCCAAGTCCACTTCTCCAGTGGGACCCAGTCCTCCAGCTCCCCACTCTCCCTGACTTTGCCAAACAAGTACATATAGGCTGCAAGACTCACTTGGCAAAGATGCCCAACTGGATAGACCTTTCAAGAAAGGTCTATCCATGTGCCAAATTTTGCGGTTGTGCTGGTGTCCTATCCTTGAAGCACTCAGTGCGATGGAACACTAGAGGAAGGCACCACCCTTGTCCATCTGTGAAATGGTATGGGTGTTGAAGTCCACGCGTATCAGTTGCACAGAGGAAGGGAGCAATATAGTTAGATTTAACTCCTTTCACTAGGAAGGCTGTACAAACACCCATGGCCGAGGCTTACCTATTCCACGTATGATAGAAAAAGGCTCCACATGTCAAACTTCTTACCAATTGACGACTCCTGTGCCTTTGCCTTGGCCCAATATATCGTACTGTTGGTCCTGTTTGCTCTCGGTCCCCCCTTTGAGAACCTGTCACAAGGATACAGTTCAAGACATGGGATCACGATATAGGACTTCCGTGATTTTGCCGTAGACCTATCCCCTCTCACACAGGAGACACCCACGTCCGATGCTCTGAACAGAACGGTGCTCCTCGGTGTAGTTGGAGATGGCAATGTAGCCATATTGTTGTAGACATGTATACGCACAAGCCACTTGCGGTCCTTGACCTTAGCATCAGCACAAGTGACGTGGAAATTCACAGGCTTGCTACCCAGCCTCTTCATCGAAAAGCGGATGTTCGTTGCATAGTCCTCAACAAAAGCATGGAACTCCTCCATTTTTAACAAATTCATGCCCTCCTTGAAGTTTGTCGCCGGATCCTTGCACTTCTTTGTGAGATACATGGCTTGTCGTCAACGTTACCTGCATGCCAAAAATAAAATCATGCACAACATGACACATCATTTTTAAAACAATGATCACCTGCCCAAACCAACGTCTCAAACCACTTCAAAAATATAAAACATGTTTGTATAACCATGGAACCAACTACAAGGAGGGCCACCAAGAAGCGAGAGGACTTGACGCCGCCCCATGCTTAACCTAACCGGGACAGCGTCCCATACATTCGACGAGCAAGGAGCATGAATAGGCCCTTCAGGAGGTTGCATTTGAGGAAGGGCATCCCACTTGGCCAGCTGCCTATCAAACCAATCATCATTATAGTTGCACTGTACCCAAAACATGACATCATCAAATGCGCCATTGGTGTTATCCAGTCACGCATGACCGTCAAAGCGACAATGCATGAACACGATGTACAAAGCATGCCCACCCCTCACATGCATTCACTTCCCATATTGCATGTCCTCCTCCTCAGCCATTGAAAATGATTAACGTCCACCAATCGAAGAGGACGTACTTGAAATCCACATAAGGCGGTTGTTGATGAGCGACTGATATCCAAGAAAACAGCGGCGGTCCCCCATTGGCCAGGCTGTCATAGGTAGACTCAACAACCTGTCATGCTCGGCAACAGGTTTAGACACGAGCACATTTGATGCAATTTCTGCCTGGAAGATCAGCATTGCATGGCGTGTTAAAAAAGGTATGCTTGGAAGGTCTGCCTCGTGCAACCCACTCGATATTTACTCAGGGTATATTCATAGATGTAAAGATTGTAGACTCCTTGTTTTCCTGAAAAATACCATGTGCAAACTCTATCAATTTATACAGCCTAATGTCCAACTCATGATTGAGTTGTACATCGTTCTTGCCTCCATAACAAAAATGACGTCAGTAAAAATAGACTAAAAAATTGTACAAGAAATAGTACATCGTAAATTTAAATTGTTGTATGAAACATGTAATTGGTGCCATTTACATCAATGACATGGCTGTCAATTGCACCCTATTTCTGCAACTAGCTTTCGTGCAGCAAACCGCCTAATAAAAGCGTACATATCATGCTTGGGGTGGTTGTGTTGGCAAGTGCATCAAGTGTGCTACATGAAGCGCCAAAGATATGTCAGGTGATATTTGAAGTGATGTCTTGACAAACTCGAGGATGATCATACTGCCGAACCCTATAAAGAGAGAACTGGATGTATCTCAAAACAACCACACACGGTTGTGGTGATAAGAGGTACCTGCATGGCACAACGAAAACAATGTGATCCCAGTCGTTGACCCAACCGACCTCCATTTGAGGTTACAAAATTTGCATCTTCCAATAGAAATACAAAGACATATTTTGAAATAAGTACAATAAAGGATTTTAACAGATTAATTTAATGTTTTATGAGGATGATACTAAACAGACCAAACTAACCGTCGACGGAATTATTCCTACCCATAGGTAGAACATGCTACAAAAGCCAAGTTGGTTGAGCACCGGTTCCAAAACATGCATGGCCTGCATGACCGCAAGAAATTAACACGTATGACTAAGTGCCCAAGGCAACTCCCATTTCAATGGAAACAGGTATGTCATGTCATCATACTATAGTCACGTGAAATTGGGTGTGCTACATGCATGGAAAATGTGTAGGACATGCACAAGAAACTTGTCCACTATATGTTGATGTGTTGATCACTGCATCGTGTTATGTGCAGGTTCAATGGACAAATGATCACAATGATTTTGTGACATGCGATCATGCTGACGATGTCCATTGACGTTTTTGATAAACAGTGGAAAAATCATTCAACCAAACAACTTGTTTGGGGGGTCGAGAGCAACAGTCGTACATCCCATGACGCTCGACGTTTGAAAGCAAGCGTGACCATTTGAGAACTGAGCTCGTGGCTATGTCATAACTTGTCGAACACACTGAATGTGTTAGCACACAAACTTTTATATAAGGGAACTGACATCTCGATACTTGTACACAGTGTGTACTTGAAGAGCCTCACATTTCTTCCAAAAAGGCTCGGCATGGCTTAGAAACTAAATGTTTATAAGTCTTGTACCTTGATGCATCACTACCTGTCAAAGGTTTTGTGCATTAGTAATCATGGTCGATGAGAACATTGGTTCGTGGTTGAACGTGTCGAGGATGAGATCCTTGAATAAATACTCACTGACAAAATCATTAACACCACATCAATTGGAGAGTGATGGATACAAATCGTCATACCGGACTGGTACCAACGATGGAAAGGTACACAGTTTGTAACAACAACCATGTCCAAAGAAAATGAAAAAAAAAAAAAAAACGACTCCTTAAAGGACGATCTCCAAAGGGGACCGTGAATGCAGCAATAAGGAGTAAGTGCTCTTCCACGATGTGAGACACCATAGTGCGGTGGTCGAAGAGGTCAAAGTCACTCTTTAATGTATGACGTGATCAACCAAATGTCAAAGACAAATGAATTTGAAGGGTTAGAACTTTAGCGTTTAATGACTTGACAAGTGACATGCCGGGGAATTTGACAGAAAAAAAGTGTGTGAACCGATCTAAGTGACATGAGTTCATCCACTGTTTTGTGAATATTTTATTCTGGTGGAGAACGGGTGATACCCTCTTTCCACCTTTGGATTTCCCATACACTATGACGAGAACATCGTTTTCTACAAGCCAAATACAACATAGTTGGGATCACGACACAACTTATGAGTCGCTTCCAAAGCTTATGACAGTGGAGACAACTAATAAATTGATAGCTTTGTGCGAGCCAAATGTTGGCACCCACGCCCGGATAGTCTGCTTGATCGCGTAACGATTCAAAATCAATGTTGGGGCCAAGAAAGATTACGAGTGTTTCATGCCTAACTGGTGATGGAAAATAAGTGTTGAGGGCCTTGAGGAACAAAAATGCTCACCGGAATTGTAGACAAGTTTGATTAATCTCACGACTTGAGAGGATGGTCACAGAATGCACCTGTTAGGTACAATGAGCTATTGAAAAAACACGTGGATGGATCCTAATCATGCCACAAAATGGCATCGCAGCTGTTGTGCCACATCGATCATTGACCCACCAACTGATTTAGTTGGAATAGAAATGATCTCCGACAGAGACCACAACCAACAATTCTCTAGGGTACCTGTAAGTATCTCGATAGGACAAGAGAAGTGTTGACTAAGGTGATATTTTATCCACGGATAACTACCTGTTTCAACTATACTATAGTTGAACCAAACTCAGCTGACTCGGAACATCGTGAAGTGACATGGGAACTCTTTTCATTATGGACATGGTTCAAGTGATGTACATTACCAAAGGCAAGTACAATGCCTTTTGGGATGTCACTACCATGACATCTACTGGTGGTTATTTGTCAACTTTCTTGTATGAGGCTGATGTCCTCTACAAGTGCCCAAAAGGCACAGGGAAATACTTTGTTGATTGGGAGTACAAAATGTACGCAATAGACAAGGCATGGGAGCAACACAACATGTTGTGACTTGAAAAACACGTCCCAAGGCATACTATTTGGACCCCGTGACCTTGTTTAAAAAAGAATGTGCATTTTTCTATCTTCTTATGGATATAAAAACATCCTAAAAAGGGTTTTCAAGAAAGAAAATATGTCAAAGGTCTCCCACATGGAACCCTTGTATGCATTTACATGAAAGGAGCAAAATTTAGGAACTGATTGTTTCGTTCATAGGGTCACTGGTTGTGATTTGTGAGTGTTCAATTACAAGTCCATGGCATTGACACCTGAAAGGTATTCTTCCAACTGTTGAACATGGATTGTGATCACAGGCAAAATGTCTAGTAATTACAATGTGGTGAAAACTTCGGTTGTGGAAAAGATCCGTAGGAACTGAGATGGGTTATCTTCGCTAGCCTAGTTAAATGCCGATATGCTCTTAAGGGGGATGTGAGTGACAGCCTACGATACCCATTTCAGACAGAACCAAGGAGATGATGGTTAAGATGATCATCTAGGTCAGAGCATTGGCATGTTTGACGATGCAATCTGATGATAATTGCGTGTGCCAGACGACCAATGTGGCCTCCCTCAAACCTTTGAGAAGAAGAAAAAGTGTGCTCAACAGCCATGTCTTAGGGCCTTGGCGCCCAACCCTCAGATCAAGCTAGCATGCGAGTTGCACAGGCTTAGTGAAGCTTGGTTGTGTTCAGCCAATAAATCCATGGGTGTTGAAAGAGGTCTGGTAGACCAATGTTTGGTCATGAATGCATGGTTGCAACTAGGAATGATGTCCAAATCTTGGATTGCGAATGCTGACAATGTTGCGCGGAGGTACCACCTCGACAGAAACCCCTAGGAAGAGTTCATGTCTGAATGACATGCAAAAGTGTTGTGTGGACCTGGATGATTTCCACGAGGATGCCCGGTTCAGTTGTTGCATGGACACTCCTTGCAAAGGGGGAAGAGGGGTCGCCACAATAGCTTGCTGAAAACATATCAAACGGAACGTAAGACAATTCATCCCTTGTACGCTCTTCCAAACTAGCAAGACATTGTTGAAAATGTATGTCCCAAAAGAAATTGACCATGCTACTAATACACATGTGTGAAGGGTCTTTGGTGAAGAATCACCAATACTTATGAAAAATGTACATAGATTATACGCGTCTCATATTGGCAAGAGCCGAGTGATCACACAATCAATACTACATGTTATACACGAACGAACGTAATTAGAAAAGCCACACACGTGTGTGGTTCATTGTGCGTGAATGTGAGGCAACTGTGTTTTAAATGAAAAAAATATATACATGTGATCTTGTTTACACTTATTGTGCATTTTTTGCATCGTGAAGTATGCAATGGTAAAACCTCCGTGAGTAAAGACAAACCGGGATGGTTCAAAGCAAAGGGGGCAGAATGTAGTGTACGTACCATGTTTACAGTTAAAAAAATATTATATGATTAGGATAGATTCACCTTGGAGTCTTGGTTCTCGCCTTGTCCTAAAGCAAGGACCCTCATTACCGGATCCATCAGCGTAGGAGCTTGTGCTCGGGTGGTGGTTAACAAAAGGGCTCGCCAGCTACAGACGTTACTCGAGATAGCTGGGCTGCTACCAGGCTGCATATCTCCGATGATTGCTTGCAGTCATAACATGCTTGGCTACGCGTCCGATGATTTTGTTGAACGTTAAACCGTGCACTATGGAAGGAAAACATGATCGGACCCTGTTCTTGTGACACGTTTTCAGTTTCTGGATATGTTAAATGAAAGAGACCTTCATCTGGTTTGTCAGATTGTTTGCTATCCACGTTCTGTTTTAGGAGAACGCTGGCCGGTGATTTGGCCAGATCGAGCCTGAGGCTGACAGTACATAACCGACGGTGTTGGTTGTGAGTGAATCGCAAGTGACCTCTTGACTCTGTACGTACACATACTCTCTCTCTCTCTCTCTCTCTCTCTCTCTCTTTCTCTCTCTCTCTCTCTCTCTCTCTCTCTCTCTC
>SZWC01004692.1:53619-73831 GCA_023375785.1 Penium margaritaceum | reverse complement strand
CACTCACACACACACACACACACACACACACACACACACACACACACACACACACACACACACACACACACACACATGTACTTTCACACACATATACACTACCACTGTAGGTGATTGATACTGATCAGAGCTCTTGCGTGAAATGCTGGTTTACCCGCCATGGAGCACACCGTGCTGGTTCTTTGGCCAAGTGCTCAAGTGGTGATCACATAACCCACACTAAATTTATGGAGAGCTTGACACCTGTGGTGAAATTGAATGTGCTTGGTGTATTTGTTGCATGACATGGGTCACATGTAACACAGGGGACCATTCATCCACATACGCTCGTGGTCGATGTGGTTTGAGTATCTTCTCTACTATGCATGCTTTAGACGAGTGATGCCTACTTGCTGAGCCCTCGGGATACACTTCCATTTTATACCGGTGTATGAGAAACCACCTGAAGCTCGTTCGCTTCAAGGTTAGGTTCAATCCCTCGGTGGCGTCCGGGCCCCACGATGATAGTGTCGCCTAGGTGGCCCGCTCAACTGGCGTACAATACCTTACTCCCTTGTGACTACACGAACTTGTTCCTTGTTCACGTTATATTCCACATTACTTTGAACTGAGCTTGCTCCGTGCCATGGCTTCGCTCATGGCACTCGCCATACACATGCTGACCTGTCTGTCACAGCAAGCATCGTATCAGAACAGGGGAGGGCCATGCCTCCCACTCATAGCTTCTACATCAGATATTGGAACTACTCTATCGATTTAATGCAAGCAGATTTACGTCTCCCACGGCCTTCTTGCAGCCTCTGCACCCACGTCCGTCACACTAAGCACTGGCTTCCCGCCACTGGCAGCCTATTCACAACGACAACCGTCCTCATGACATGTAGCTTTGTTTTAATAACTACATGCAAGTAGTGACGTCCTCATCGGCCTCTTGCCCCCTTTGCCCATTCACCCAAGCAGGCATACACCCACATCCATTACTCTGATTTCCGGACAAGTCCTCATCGCTGTTGTTTCTTAAGGTCTTTGTTACTGCAAGCCCAAAATGGACTCCTATCGTACTTTGAATTATTACCGCGTCACACTTCTGACCATGGCATAGCTTGGACAGGGCACATCGCGGCATCACTTCGGCAAAGTAGCAACTCACTTGCTACACCCTATCTCAGCACCGCTCCACGTCTGGGATGCCTCACTTATGGGTTGGAAACCGTGATTCTCTCGCACCACCGCAGTAGCTTCCTTGTCACTGCAAAGAAGCCACCACTGCCAATACCATAGCAGGCCTTGGCACAGTCACAGCAAAATCAAGGATTGCATGTGTCAAAACCGCAGTCTCCTCGGCATCTGCCACAAACCTTGTCACTTTTCAGCTCAGGCACCAGCCATTGGCCTGATCCGTGGCAGCTTCACCTCTCTAAACCATCTCAACCAGCAGACCTCCTATGCAGCAGTTTTGATATCGTATGCTGCCTGAAAGTTGCCTCAAGGGGAAACTGAACCTCAAGCACCCTGGCTTCTTCGCTAGACAATGAGCCCAGGCCGACCTCTTCCACCTTGGCACGTGAGTGCTGGCGGATTGAGCACAAAGTCGCATAGTACGAGGTAGGAGCTGAGAGGGAGGAGTGGTCGCGGGTGCACTGTCAGAATCCAGGCTACTACCCAGGCAATGACTTTGATCCTACGGAGTGGTATGAGCGCGAGGCCAAAGCCCATTGCCTGTCAGCCACAGACGACATGCCTATGCCACATGACGTCCCAGCCATTTGAGACCAATGCACGCTCCAATCACCTATAACCCACCCATTGCCCGGACAACTCGTCTGCAAAGTTCACGCGTGCCTCTTGGTGGAGAAGCGTGACCAGCTGCAGCCGCCACACTCAAGTCATCTGCTCGGCACTCTCCGTCTTCTCCTATTGCTGCTTGGTCAGAGTCAGCGGCGTCTTCAGCGGCTAACATTCTCTCGAATCTGGAGGCAGCACTTGTCTCCAGTGCAGCTTTCGTCTCCAAGTTCGCTACCACAGCACGAGCAGCACATGCGCCTATTAGTACAGCCGCTGTCAGAGTTGTTGAGGCATACAATAATGTCATGGTAGATTAGGAGCCTCTTGCAGTAGTGGTAGTCAACGTCACCACTCAGTTAACGGCTGCAGTTCACATTGTAGTATCTGCAACTTTAGCCTCATCTACATCGCTCTGTAGTGCCGTGAAATCTTTCCACGTGTCCACGACCCAGGCCTTCTCCACCTCATCACCGTCTGAGGTCAGGTCCATCATCATCATGCTTGTCTCCACTGTAGGAGCTGCCTCTTTCCTTTTTTCTGTAGCTCTAGCTGGTGCTTCCTACCTTCTGGTGTCCGCGTCATCTGCCGTGGCGGTCATTACTGCTTCAACCACAACTGCACTGCCTCTCCTCTTCTCACTTCGCCACCCAGCCTGGTGAGCTTGGACCCACTCTCCCTACCCTCTTCATTCGTGGCTTGGTTCTATATTGGTTGTTTGTGCGTCTAGGTTTGTTGTCATTTAGCACAAGAGTCAGAATAGCTTCTCCTACACTTTTCTATGTCCACTCAGGCAAGGAAAACTCTGACAAAAATTCCTTTGACAGGGTGACATTGTCCAAACTTTGAGCAACCATGCCACTATGCAGCATGGAAAGCCGAGCTTCAATGTGAGCGTGCGGCATTACAGACAGCTCTCACTGCACAGTGCATGGCTGACAATAGACTACGTCATGAACAAGATGACTAGGACACATTCGCTGAAGACATTGCTGAATTAGTCCTCAATCGCTTGTAGTCCACATGGCATGCCATCCCCTCTGCAACCACCGCTGCTAGTGTCGATGCCATATTCTCCACTTCCACCACTTTTGCATTATCCATGTCTGGTGATGTTCATTATGATCGTCTTTCTGTCGTTACCGCCACTTGCCTGGTGTCGTTACTGTTGTAATCCCTGGTCAGTTCTCAGTTGTTCTCTCTATTGTCAATGACCTCATTCCCAAGCTCTCTGGCATCGTCAGAGATGTCAAATCTTCTGAGCTTGAGAACCTCTCTGCCAAGTATATTATTGTTGATGCCCCTCATGGTATTTGGGTTTTCACGGCACAACAGCTCACGAACTGGTGGAGTGTCTTGCAGAACAGGCACATCCACCGTGTTGTGATTGTAGTAGCCACCGCCGCACAAACTTTGCCGACCGCTCCCTCCACCTCATCCTCAGCACCCCCTTCCTCCTCCTCTTCCTCTCCACGTCAAGGCAAAGATAACTCATTGGATGGAGGGATCCCTGATGGATAAAGTGGGTGTGGGAAGGGCAAGGCCACCACCACCTCTACCTCTTTGACTCCTTCCTCCAGCACTATTATACGTTGGAACTGTGATGCTCTTAGGCACGCTGTCCCAAAGTGTCCCTCTCTTCCTGATGATGCATGCCTTGTCTCTACGATGCATTCTCACTGGACACGGTCTTCTGGCAATAGCAACTCCTCTACTCGCGCTTCTCCATCAACTACTCCGACCAGTCCCAGCCCTACATTCTCAGGCACTGCCTCAACACCACAACTACACCGACCCCTCCATCCTACCTTGAGGATGGCCACCTTGCAACCCTCCTTCTACAAGTCCCATACTGGCCTGTATACACCTCCTCCTTGGATCTCACTTGGCTATTTCCACCGATGTTCACCCTATGGAGTTGTCATCACTTCTGACCTGCCCGAAGACACTCGTCAGCTGGATGTGACACTCTCTCACGCTGTTTACCTACATAGGAGGTGAGAGTGCATTTTCATATCTGAGGTCACTCGTGTGTCAGTCTAACGGGGATCTTTTTGATTCTACATCTACTTGTGTTTGGAATAGTTGCCCTGTTTATGTATCATGGATTGAGCATTGACAATCAGTTTGTCTTGCTTAGTGCCTTGCCGCTTGTGGCCAGAAGCTCGTGTCCCGTCCCCCACTTTTGGCTGTCAGTTGTGTTCCTTCCTTTATGCACTTGTCAGGGGGGGTTCTGGATTCTGGACTCGCGTACCACTCACCACATGACGTCTTCTCGCACCTCTTCTTTCTCACTGGAACCCGTTGGGTCTGTTCGCTTCATTTGCATAGGCTCTGGTCAGCTTCGCTCTGTTCAGGATGTTGGTATAATGCGCTTTAAGGATCCTAGGGGGGAGCTCTTCTTGCCTGATGTGCTCATGTCCCCTCCCTTGAGCTCAGTCTACTCTCCGTTACAACTCTTGATGACCAAGGCATGGACTTCTCCCCCAGTCACGGTGTTGTTTCTATGTCTGATCGCACATCTGGATGTGTCTTGATTCACAGCACCAGTTGTAGTCGCCTCTTCCGTGTGCCTTATTTTGCACCTTCCCCTACCACCGTTGCGCTTGTCCATGTTGCTCGCTCTCTCCCCATTGAGTACGCACAGCTCTTGCACTGTCACCTTCGGCACATTCACACGGCTGCAGTTGATAGATTGCTCCGTCAATAACGTACTCATGGTCTTGATGCATCCACAATTCCCGGTCCATGTGCAGCTGGCTGTCTTCACTGCGTGCAAGGCCAAATGCAATGCTTCCCTTTCTCCACTTGTAACAGTCGCACTTCCCACCCTCTTGACCTTCTCCACGCTGATGTCATGGGTCCACTCCCTCGTGACACCCTAGATGGGGTGGGCTGTTTTGTCCCTTTTCTCACTAATGGTTACTCTCCCATGCACGGGATGTTTGTACTTTGTTAAAAAGGTGATGTCTTTCTAACTCTTGATTCATGGCTTCCTCAGGCTGAACTTGCCTGTGTTCACCGCCTTTGCACCTTTTGGTGTGATCATGGCAGTGAGTTCATGGAGACCACCACCCAGTTCTTGACTTCTGGAGGGGTGTGCATGGAGCCTTCTACTCCCTACACACCCCACAAAATGGTGTCTCTGAGTGCTAGAACCACGCCCTAGCTGATGGTGTTTGCACCATCCTTATTGCCTCTCACCTTTCTCCTCTATTATCTTTTGAAGCCATGTCCTACATGACTTGGATCTTGAACCGTGTCCCTCACAGTCCCCTTCCCTGTCATGTCACCCCCTTTGCATGTTGGTTTGTTCGTCATGCCTACTTGTGTCTTGCTAGTGTCTGCGGCTCTGTCGCTGTTGTTTGGATTTCATATGATCATTGTGATGGCAAACTCAGTCCTCGTGCCTGCCTTTGTACTTTTCTAGATGTCTCGACCTTTTCCAAGCCCGGGCACTTATAGGACTCAGACCCTTGACCCTTGTCCCTTGACCCTTACCCTTGACCCTTGTCCCTTATAGTCCTCTCCACAGTCCTCTCCACTGTCATCACTAGTAAACTCCCTTGGAGTTGACTCACACAGTTCTTCTAGATCTGAGCCCATACCTCATTCAGAATCTCCACCATCCATCTTTGAGCCACCAGTCACACCCACTTGTGAGCCTATACAGACAAGATCACACTCACCTCCAGCTCACCTTCTGTCATAGAGCCGTCCCATTGCTATATATGTGGACACGATAGAGTCGCGTATTGTATCTCAGGTGCCTTTTGATCCTCCTAAACCGTACACACATGTGGGTAGGCTCTCCTCTCCACCTCAACGTTCTGTCACATAGTCCGCTCAGTGTCAGACACGTCCCACTGCATCATTTTCTGTGGCTGGGTTGTCTGCCAGACCCACTGGCCTTGATGCACTTGGTCTTGTTGTCAGTGTTTTCCATCCCTGCTTAGCTATTGGATATGCCGTTGTTACACATGAGTTCTACAGTGTCATTGATGCATCCATTGTAGATTATGTTGCAGTATGCTTCGCCGCAAGTGGACTTTCCACTACATGTACGTGGTGACACATCCTACGCGACCCAAGGTTGCCGAGACATGTGCAGCTCCGTACGGACCTAGGATGAGCGTTATTGCCTTAGCATCACTTAGCTCGTCTTCGCAGCTTTCCAACGCACCAAGAATCGCATCATTCCGTGGAGGAACGGCCGAGATATGGTCGTTTCCATGAACCGCGGCAATCTGCCGCTGGCAGCACCACTAGCGGCGGTGTCGGCCGCCAGAAGCGCCCTTTCTGGCAATAATACATCGGGGTGCCATTCCGAAGCTCCCTTGGCCCTAAATGATCTTTCATTCATCGACTAATCGTGTCCCAAGGTGCACTTTGATCTCGTTGGGTCTTTCGGGGGTCGAGCATTGGTCCCCTGGGAAGAATTCCCGTCACCTGTTTTCCCTCGGCCGGTCCAACCTTTGGCCGGGCATAACTTCACTCAATTCTCGATGCATCGACCCTGTTCTTGGGTCAGTCTTGCATGGTTTTCCCTGTGGATTCCAAATCGACATTCAGATCGCACATTAAAGGAAGCCTCAAGCCGTCATCAGTGCCGTTGGCACTGTCTGGCTTAAACTACCTTCTCCCCTTTAGGAACGAGCCGTCCCGGTTTGCTCTTGGTACTCCCAGAGAATGGCATTCACCCCACCAACATTGAAGTTGTGGACAGGCTCCCATGAGTTGTGGGCTGCATTGTAGCCCCTCCACTTGACCAAGTGATCCCATCCATGGCCACAACGACGGTGGTCAAGGATGGCCTCCACCTAAAAAAGATGGTTTTAAGATGGTTCAGGCAGAAAATCCCTCCCACCGGGCTCCCTTCCGGAAGCTGCTACCTTGGTGACTTTTTGATCCGCTCCGCTTGGCTCCGATTCCGCGTCGGCTGGTTCGGCGTCCGAGGTTCCAACCAGGATGGGTTTGCCTCAGCCACGTCATTTGGCTCTTGGCGTCCTCTTCACCGCATAGGCCATGGTTCCAAGGTCAATGGGGGGATCCCCTTGACAATGGGGGACACCGGTACACCGGTAACGACGCCTCCACCTCAAACTCTTGCTCGTCCTTGATGACCACCGGAGGGGGAGGCTCTGAACTGTGACCAGGAAAATGCTCAACCGGATCATGGTAGAGATGGGGTTGGAGATGTGGAACACGTCGTGGACAAGGATGGAAGGGGGACGAGCCAACCGTGCCACCACGGGTGTCCGCATTTCGAGCACCTCAAACGGACCAAGCCACCGGGGTTTCAACTTGTCTGATCGGATCCCGCGAAGCGTGACGTGCACACTGTCGAGAAGCACACAATCCCCGACGCAGAGCATTGCATTGGTACGTCGGCGGCCCGCCAATGCATGCCGTTTTGCCAACCAAATCTGCTTGAAGTCATGTGCGGTAAACTCCACCATAGGCAGGTTGCTTACGACGTGCAAACTGAGGCGCATGGCAAGCACCGTCCCGTTCACCACCTCAAATGGTGCCATGCCAGTGGAGGTGGACGTGGCACAGTTGTACACCAGTTCAACGACCGGCAACCGTTGTTCCCACGTTGTCTCATCCGGATCACCCACTGTTTGGAGGAGATACTCCAGCGTCTGGTTTGTCAGCTCTTTCTGTCCGTCAGTTTGGGGGTGAAAATTGGTCGACGGCTGCACCTTGCTGCCATATCGCTCTATGAGTCCGTGCCAAAACTTGCTCATGAAGCGCGGGTCACGGTCGCTCACAATGGATCGCGGCATGCCATGGAGGTGCACCACGTGCACGAGGAACAACCAAGCCATGCCTGAGGAACAGCCGAGCCGTGCCTTCCATGCTTGCCGTATCATGTGTCACGATGAAGTGCAACATCTTGCTGAAGTGATCCACAACCACCAACACCACATTGTGACCTGCCGCTGTCTCTTGCAAGCCCGCAATGAAGTCCATGAAGATGTCTTGCCACGGTTGCTCGGGGATAGACAAGGGTTGGAGGAGACTCGGGGTCTTTATCCTCCGTGCCTTGTGGCATCGACACATGTCACAAATCCGGCAGAATTCAGCCATCTCCGATGACATGGTAGGCCACCAAAAAAAGCGAGCCACTGTCTGCAATGTCTTCTCGGCAGAGAAGTGACCGCTCGGGCCACTGTCATGGCACTTCTCCTAAATGAGCTGCCAAAGTGCGGGTACCACGGGAACCACCACCTGCTGTGTGCCGCGCCATCGCCAATACGACGCCTCGAAGGAAATTTTTCGAGCGTCATATTCCCCATGTGCCTCGTATCCCTCTGTGAAGGACTTCACAAGGAAGGCATCCTCATGGATGGTGAGAGACGTGACCCGCGGCATCATGTCCGGTCGCTGTGAGAGTGCGTCGGCTAGGTTCATGCGACCTGGCCGGTACACGATCTTGTAGTCAAAGTGCGACTCGAGGTACTCTACCCAACGCACTTGCCGCCAACTCAGGTTCTGTTGCTTCTTGAAGTATTTCAACATGTGGTGGTCAGTGTAGACCATGCATTTATGCGCTTCGAGGTAGCACTGCCAGTTCTTGAAGGCTACGACCAGAACGAGCATCTCCTTGTCGTGTGTGGCATAGTTTAGCTTCAACCCACACAAGTTGCACAAGTAGTAGGCAACCGGCTGTGACCCATTACCCAAGTCCCGCAAAAGGATCCCACCAATGGCCAGGTGCGATGCATCCGTCGCCATTTCAAATTCACGGCCGCTGTCGGTCAAGTGCAAGGCCGGGCCGGAGGTCAGAGTCCTCTTCAGATTCTCAATGGCTTCTTGTTTGTTAACTCTCCAACTCCACTCGTGATCCTTACAAGTGAGATTGGAGAGTGGCGCTGACACTCCCGCATAGCCAAGGGAAAACATGCGGTAGTGGCTGCAAAAACAGAGAAACACTTACACATCATGCACACTATGCAACTTCAGCCACTCTTGCACTACCAACACCTTGCACGGGTCCATGGCAATGTGTCCATTGCCAATTATATGTTCAAGGAATTCAATGTTTCCTACCGCGAACTCACACTTAGTGAGCTTTGCAAAAAACTTCTCCTTCCTCAAAATCTCGAGGACCTTCTTCAAATGCTCCTCATGCTCCTCCGCCGTCATGCTGTACACCAGGATGTTGTCGAGGTGAACTACCATGAAGCCATCCAAGTACGGCCTAAAGATGTTGTTCATCGTCACCATGAAGGTGGCCGGCACATTTGTTAACCCGAAAGGCATCACGAGAAACTAGAATTGACCATAGCGTGTGTTGAAAGTCATCTTGTCCACATCATCAGCTACGATGCAAATCTGGTGGTAGCCGGATCGGAGGTCGATCTTTGTGAAGAAGCGAGCCGCACGAAGCTGATCAAAGAGCTCCTCGGCTTGTGGAAGCGGGTACCGGTTCTTGATGGTCAAATCATTCAACTCCCGGTGTTCCATGTACATGCACAACATTCTGTCTTTTGATGCACAAACAGGACAGGTACATTGTAAGGAGATGAGGATGGACGGATGACAACCTGCTCTGTCGTATCGGCCAACTGCTTCTTGAGCTCCTGCAGCTGCGTGTCGCTCATGCGGTATGTTGCACAAATAGACAGACACGCTCCAGGCTTGAGGTCAATGCAATGATCCACGTCCCGCTTTGGTGGCAGACCCGCCGGGAGGGTGTCGGGGAACACGTCCTCAAACTCTGTACACACATTTTGAAGCCCCTCGGGTACCACGGCAAACTTTCCTTGGACCTCCGGCTGCTTATGAGTTGCCTCATGCAGTACATCCTATGGTTCATCGAGATCGTCCTCCACGTCTCGCACAAACGCCAAAATTTTCTTCTCCTTCTTTCGAATGGCGCACTTGAGCTACACCAAGTTCAGCATCATCGATGACGATTCCTCTTTGCGAGGCATCGACTACTGCGACGCTTCTTTCCCGCAAGGTCTCCTCCTCCGTAGCCTCTTCCTCGGACCACGTAGGCAAGGGATACTCCTCATCTATGAGCTTGACTGAGACGGTGTGCGTCTCCTAATGAATGACGGGGCTATACTTGTGGAGGAAGTCATGACTGAGGATCACATCGTAACCTTTCATCGGGCACATCCAGGAATACGGTTGTTATAAAAAGCTTCCCCAGGTGAATGGAGAGGAGACGGGACAAGTACTCCACTTTAATCGTGCCGTCCACTTGGTTAGCGGCCCGCTTATTATTTGTGAGCGCAAGACCCCACTTCTGAGCACACTCCATGCTCACAAAAATGTGCCTTCCGCCACAATCTAGCAGACTCCCCACCTTCTCTATGACGCCTTTCACTCGCGCCACCTAGAGAAGTGCGGGCTGCTCCATCTCATATCCTGCATTCCATGCCTTGACCTTGAAAACCACCTTAATTGCTACAAGGCGTTCAGGTGGACGATCAACTGGCAATTTGGGCTGAGAGGAGCCATGAGTAACGCCATCTACTCTTGGCTCTCCTCATTTCCCGAATCCTTTGTTCCTTTTTTTGCTTCCTTCGTGGCTTGCTTCCCCTTCCCTTGCTGCTTACCCTTGCCATCATCCTTCTTCAGACTTCGACAATCACGCACAATGTGGCCACGCTTGCCACAGTTGTAGCACTTGCACTGTTGTAGCGCTTCGATCTCCATGGGTGTGTCGTCACTCTCGGCCCGCTTGCCGTAATCACAACCGAAAGAGTTGTGGCTGTTGGCATGAGACTGTTGCATGCGTGAGTGATACCGTTCTGCTGCTACGATCATCCCTGCCAGGTCGTTGTTAATGTTGTACATCACTTTCACAGCTCGGACATTGTTCTTGAGGCCGTTGCTGTAGTGGAAGCACAATTTGTGAGAGTCGGAACTAAATTTGGCAACGATCTCACAAAACCTATGGGTGTAATCAGCAACACCACCAGTTTGGTGAAGCTGATGCAGCTTGGCGCGCGCATTGTTCCTCACGTCACCAACGGTGAAGCGCTTGATGAACGACTCCGTAAACTCCTTTTGACGAGGTTGGCAATTTGAGGGTAGGTTCGCCACTACATGTTGGAGACGATGAAGTTGAAATTCTGGTCGTGGCCATGATGTCGGCGACCATTACTGCTCCACTGCCATGTGGATTGGACTGCATCACATCGACACACCAAATCAACGATGCCCCTCTTAACAGGGTCACGGCATAGTCGCAACACGCCTCGTACCTTGAGGCATCCACGGCGATGGGGGTGAAGAACAACTCAAGTCCAAAAGTCCAGGCATGCGGAGCTGTTCCATCCTTCCTTGATGGGTCAAACGACTCCGGCTTGGGCGGGCTCGGGACGCCCACCGTAATTTTGTCAGGGGTAGCAACTACCACTGGTATTGTCATTGGACGCTTTGCAAGCTCTTAATTGAGGTACGTATTTTGTTTCTCCAATAAGTCCATATTGGCCTACATATTGGTAAGCAACTTCAGAAATGCTACGACTGTTGTTCCTTTGTATTGCGCGTCAAATGTCGCAGCCAATGAGTACGTGCAGAATGAAGTCACCTCTGCATCCGGCATTACCGGTTCCCCAACGGGTCCTCCGATTACTGCCTTGTCACCGGAGCGCATGGTGGGTTGGTCTTGTGAACGGATTCGCCGAAGAGAGGAGATGTGTGCTGGTCTATGCTGACCAGGAGAGGTTGCCACATAGATGGCTGTGTCCCTGAGCCAAGGGTGGCTCTGATATCAAGTGTAAACTGGGCACGGTGTGCTAGCCTCAACCAGATGGTGTAGACACCATCCGACGGCAACGGCGACCAAGGGGAGGCCGGTGCACACCTTTCCGGGTTTGGGAAAGCGTAGGATTGTCTTGGGGAGCACGGAAACACGTGTGGCATAGTGGGAGTAAACTGTACTTCTTGTTCAAGTGTCAACATACAAGACTACATGCACATGGTGACACATCCTAGGTGACACGAGGTCGCCGAGCCATGTGTGGTTCTGTACAGACCTGGGATGAGCATTATTGTCTCAGCATGACACAGCTCATCTTCCTAAATTTCCAACGCACCAAGTTTTTCATCATTCCGTGGAGGAACGGACGAGATATGGCTGTTTATGTGAACCACGGAAATCTATCGCTGGCAGCACCACTAGCAGAGGTGACGGCCGCCCAAGGCGCCCTTTTTTTCAATAACAAATCGGGGTGCCATTCCAAAGCGCCCTTTGTCCTCAATGATCCTTGATCCATCGACTAACTGTGGTCCAATGCACGCTTCGGTCTCATTGGGTCTTCCAATGGTCAAGCCTTGGTCCTTGGGAATGAATTCCCGTGACCTGTTTTCCCCTCAGCCGGTCTGACCTTTGGCCGGGCGCCATCTCCTCAATTCTTGATGGATTGACCCCGTTCTGGGATCAATCTCGCATGGCTTTCCTATAGATTCCAATTCCACAGTCAGATTGCACAATCAAGGAAACATCAAGTCGTCATCAATGCCGTTAGCACTGTTCCGCTTATAATCATACATGTGATATTTAAGAGTGAAGATTGTCATGGGCTTCGCTTCTGGCCACGTTGACTTAGGGAATGCTTGCCCGACGACCAAACTAGGATGTCAGAATAAGTTCACGAAATGAAACGGACCGCTCGTCAGACTAAAGAGGAAAAAAATTGTATTCACAGAGAGTCAACAAAGCGACTCTCATGATGAGAAATGATTTCAGGATCCGTTGACCACACAAGCGTTCTTGGTCAACGGCGACACGTCATTGTGTGGCCACAAATAACCGAGTCGCGAGGTCCGTGTGGTGACACCCAAACTACCCCATCTTTTTTCCACCCTCATGGAATCTCGGATTGACATTTTTGTGCGTTTCTGGGCTCCTTTGCTGTTTCTAACTAGAAAGGAGGGATATCTCTTTTTACCTCTGAATATCGCTCCTAAACGATGCACATTGTGGTAAAGGGGTGTTTTTTTGGAACCCCCTTCAAGGATTGGCTGATGGCTGGCTGACACAATGTAGAAGGGTTTTTGCAAATACTCTCAGAAAGTCGTTCGCTGACGTCATGTGCGATATTGAGCATGATTCAAAATGGGTGCAGCATTGCTGAATATCACTTACGCGATATTCACCGTCGCGGTGACTTCTGCATTATCTCTTACAGGTAGTGCGGTAAACTTTCAGAATCGCCCGATATGAGTATCGGGCGATATTGGGGGTACGAAGGCTGGATAGGACAAAGCCACCAAAAATAAAATCATTCATGATTCTTGTAGGGATTTTCATCGCAAAAATGGGGCATACCCCCTACTTTCTATACGCGATACTAGCATCTAACGACTGGGTCATTGGCTATGATATTGAAAATTGGCTATATCACTCCAAATCATCTTTTTTATGATACAAAGTAAATATTTGACAAGATCATGAACCAATCGACCACTAGCGACTGTGTGTTATTCAGAACGGAGTTCTTTGAAGGTAGACATAAGAGAGAGCGAACGCTGGACAATGCTGAAAACACGATGTATGCATCACAGTGGACGATAAAGTAGCGATGTTCGATGCTGTGGAGAACATGACTGGAAATCTGTCCGAAAACATTGCCTAACCTTGAGTAGGATTTTCATCCATTGTTTTCTTGATGTCAGCACCGATACAAGTCGAGTTTTTGTATACATGCAGCCCCGCTGTATATCGCGCACCTAGATATTGACATCATTGAGTTTACCGCACTACCTGTTAGGCACCGTGTTGATGTCCTGGAGGTGCGAGCATCTAGATGCTGATGGAGGTTGTTTTGTTGCAACAGTCGCTACAGAATAGACGAGTGTTGTATTTTTGCCTCGCCTCCATTGTCCGCTGGCGTCATGTAGATTTTGCCGGCCACCATCACCTAGAGATCTTCAGCAGGCACCGTGATGTTTGCGATTTATCCATCGAGCGACTAGGATTTGCCCTATGATGTCGGGAAAACCATGTATCATCGGAAAGCATGCTTTCAGAAAGGAGCATTGCGATAATGTTTTTAATAACTTCCAGAAGAAACAGGAAGATACAGGTCTAGCGGTCTTTGACAGGAGTTCTTAAGAGGAAACACGACCTTTCATCCTTTCTTAGGCATACAAGGAATTTTTCTAAAAAATACCGTGTTCTCAGAAATGGCAAGGTAAATAGTTGGAACACCAGAAAGAGAGAAAATTGATGAGGGACTGTGTTGATGCATTGAGGGGCCTGCATCTTGATGAAGATGTTCGCCCTTTCGCGGTAACCGTCGCTAAAAAACACTACAATGTCGCACTTTCACCTGACGTCTTTGCAACGCTGGCCTCAAGTAGATTCGCTCCGCCGGCATTGATTCGTAACTCAATGACATCTTCAGCGACGCCGGTGATATTGCCGATTTTCACATCGTGCGACTCGGGCTTGCTCCGTGATATTGAAAAATCGCTACAGCACAGCGAACAGTGTTTTCACCATCTCGCTTCGCGATGAAGTTTTTAGGAATTCCATTTCCCCACAAGATCGAGTGCCCGATTGTAAATCTAAGGATAATCGACAGCTGTCCTTAAGTAAATATATTTTTGGTGCACCCGTCAGAGAATTTTGAAAATCATGCCTCCGTTTTCTCAAGTGACCAAGCAACCCATACAAAAGTCAGAATGTGGGAATCTCGCCTAATATTGTGATGGCGAGTGATGCTGGGCGGATGTAGGACATTGCTCTCGAAGTTAAGACCACGGTTCCACGTTTGCGCGTAGACAGATTGTGGAAGTTACCAATTAGTACTTTCTTGATGTTTATATGCATAGAAACATCGCATTACTGTAGCAAACCGTGAGTTCATCTCGAGTCTAGCATCGCGGGAGCATCTCAATGCATCAACACAAACCCTTAATATCACGAGATGATGATATTCTAGGGCCATGCTCGTCTCTTCCGGAGAACCTGTCAGCCATGTTCCACGTAATCCAGAGGATAGGTCCTTGTACGTGCAAAAATGCACGTTTGAAAGATTCATGACGCAAGGAAAATGGCAAAACTGTAGCAAGCCGCTATTTAATCTAGATGCTAACATCGTGTATAAATCTCAGGACATCAACATGGTGCCTTGGATTCCGTTGCCACCTTCGTGAGCTTCGCTTCATCCTCGGGCCAGATGTCATATTCTTGCGGTTTGCTGCATCACCTTGCGCTTTGCGGATCGGCATGTGGAGGAGGCGGACTTTGACATTGGCCGTGGCTGGATTGCTGTGAGTGGGGACAGAGAATCCACACACCCATGTTTCTGACGTTATTCTCTGGGTCCCAGGAAATTTTGTCCTCGCAGATTGGGTTGAAAACGCCATCCCCACCTACTTCCAGGTCACCGACGCCTGCTACTGTCCGCTGAACTCGTCAAAGCAATGCACTTTTTGTTTTCACGGGAAACATTTGGACACGTCTGTGTCCGAATTTTCACTTCCCAACAGTGTCGATTGCGTCGCCTCACATGTACAAAGATGCATGCAAACCAGGAGGTATGGTCGGAAAACGTTTGCGCCACATAATAGAGTGTCCCCTCCTAAGTTGGTCCTCCACCCACTTTTGCTACGTCCACCACGCCCATCAACAAGACGGGTGGGTGGAAAAGGATGTGTGTGGGTGGAATTGCAGTTCCCACTCACAACAATCTAGCCCCGGTCATTGGAAGCGAAGGTGCAGTTCATCATAGCTGCATTCAAGTGGGGACAACACGAGCATACCCGTACAAACGGGACACCCCATCTATGAGGCAGTGGTACAGCGAGGACACTCGAGTTGTGTCTCAGTGGGACAGCGGGATTTGGGTATCTCAGATACCCTGGACCACCAGGACAAAGCGGGAAAAACTGGAAATACCACACCAAAAAGCGTACGATGGTAACTTTCTAACCGATCGGGGCCTTAGATATTGGATCGACATAAACGTCCACCGGCAAGGGAGACGGCCACCAAAACTTTGACGGGCAGGTCTGGAGCATCAGACGGGGAAAAAAAAAAACCTTTATCATTGGAACTCCCTCAAAGGGTCTCAAACCCCATCCAAAGCAAACAAAGCTTCAGCGCTTCTGTCAATAGTAACACAAGCCGTGAAATGTCGGTCTATGGCCCCTCCTTGGCCCTTTTTTCCATTTTTTTTCCTCATCCCACTGCCGCCAAACTGCCTCACGGCCGCCTCCTACTTCGTTCCTCTTGACAGCATCGAAAGACTTAGTCACAACGACCCAATTTGAAGGTGCTTACCCTGTGCTTCCGTGGCTGAGGGGACGTCCCTCAATCTCACCTCACGCTACTGTGGTCTCTTGACTCATCCCAACCACTAACTTCAGCGGCTCTGCGCGCCTCATCGGCTAGGCAAGTTAGCGGTGATCAACGCTTTAGGGTTGAGGGGCTCAACGGCTCAGGGACTCAACGGTTCTTTAAAATTGAAAGGCTCGACGACTCTTTGCGGCTAAGGGGCTCAGCGGCTCAGGTACTCACCGGCTAAGGGGTCCACCGGCTCAGGGGTTGAGCGGCTCAAGGGTTGAGCAGCTCAAGTGCTCAGCGGCTTAGGGGCTCAGTGGCTCAAGGGCTCAGTGGCTCAGGTGCTAAGCGACTCATGATCTCAGTGGCCGAGGGGCTCAACACGGCATGGGCTCCGCCGCAGGAGCTCAGTGGTAAGGGCTCATGGGCAGGGGCTCAACGACACGGGCTAAGCGACAGGGGCTCAGCGGCAGGGGCTTAGCGGCTTACGGCTTTGCACTGAGGGGGCTCCTCAAGACCATGGAGTCGTAGACCTTCTGCCAAGAAAACGCATTTTCTGGAACATGTGTATTGTAACGGTTCAATTCTCTAGCTCCTGCTCTGAAGTCATCGACAGAGTTCGCAGAATAGCGATCTCAGTCCGCGTCAGGGGTTTACCCCCTTCGCAGGACTGAGGAGCGATCGTCATCAACGACCCAAACCAGGGAGACTCGAAGATTTCGAGTCTCTGGAGGCCCATTTCCGTTTTTAGCCTTACCACTGGTTTTGGGACCCAAACCGGGAATTTTTACCTCGAACTCGTGCGTTCGAACGAGATATTTCTTTACTTTATGTCAAAGTTCGTCTCAAACAAACTTCGATTTGCGTTTATGACGTTCTGACGTGAAATCGTCGTGTGCGAGGCACGCTGGCAATTTCGCGCCAGGATCTCTCGCCTCTCGTCCCTCGTCCCCCTCCCTCGTCCTCACTCGTTCGCTTGCGAGGAGGGAAATTGGGGGCGAGGGCATGAGGCCACGAGTCCTCGTCCTCGAGGCAATCTGGCTGAGGCCGTGATTGGCGGCTGGCTGCTGGCCGGCTCGTGGCCGGCCGGTCACTTGGCTGGCAGCCGGCCGTCTAGCCGGCCGGCACCGAGTTGGCCGGCGGCCAGCGAAGTACTGTCCGTCGGCCAGCCCTTACTGATGCGAGGGGTGGTGTGCAACCACCCCTCGCTTCAACAAAGAGGGAGGGCTGAACCGGCCCTCCCGCTACATTCCTTTCCACTTATCATGAATTGTCTCGGTTCATGAACAAGCAAGATTGTCCGATAGTGAGTCGTCAACATTATGAAAGAAGATTAATAATTTCAATCACCAGCTAAACATGAACACGTACATGTCACTTGGACCTAAGCTGCAGCTTGTCGGTCTGCTTGGCTAGCGGCCTCCCCGCTTTAGGCTGGAGTGTCCATGCGACAACCATGTTGGGCGTCCCCAACCTCCTATGGTTACAGTCCATGAATGCCGCCCTGCGGGAATATTGTTCAATTTTTCCACGTTTAGGTGGTGTCCCTAACACGCGTCGATCCGTGCGAGCTGCCAACTCGCTCCAATACTCATTGACCACCATTGTGGACAACCGAGATTTGGACTCCCATGAGATATGTTCAGGTCCACACCCGGCCCAATGAACGCGGTATTCCCTAACAACCCGCGACTGGAGAGTACGCTATCGGTGTTGGAGTAGGCGAAAAACCTTGTATTGGCCATCGGTAGCAAGGACTGCTAGTGGTGGCTGAACGGTTCCCTCTGCCGTGCATGGATCCAATAGGCTCACACGAAACACGTCATGTATCTTCATACTCGGCGGAAGTAACAATCGGTATGCCACTGGCCCAATGCTTGCAACGATGGGAAACGGCCCAATCAACTTCGGTAGAAGTTTTTACACCTTTGGTGACTTCAGCCGGAGATTCTTAATGCTAAGCAACACTTTGTCACCGATGTCAAACGAGACCTCACGGCGACTTTTGTCGGCATATGTCTTTTGTCATTGCCAAGCAGCTTGAAGGTGACCATTTGCCTCCTGTAACAAGGATTCAATGAGCTCGGCAAAGGCTTGAGCAGAAGGAACCTGTCCTCCTGTACTCCTACTCTTCACCAATGAAGAGGGCACCACTGGATGAGGACTAGTGTTCACATGTTTTTTTTACTGTGTAGACTTGTTCACCGAGTTATTCACCGCAAACTCTACCGGTGCTAGGAATTCGTCCGTCATTCATGGCAGGGTCCACGTACATGCGATCCATTTATTCTAGAGTGCGGTTCATGCACTCTATTTTTCCGTCGGTTTGAGGGAGAAACGTTGTCGACATCTGCGACTTGCTGCAGAAGTACTCGTGCATCTTTTGCCAGAACTTACTAGCAATTTTTTTAACTTGATCGGAGATGATGCACAACGGTAAGCCGTGGTACTTTACAACACCCTCAAAGAAGAGACGAGCAGTCTCTTTTGCGTTCACGTCAGTGGTTGTAGGAATGAAGTATGTCATCTTTGTCAGAAGATCCACAACCACTAGTATTGCATCGTGGCCACGAGCCTTGTCGGGAAGACCAATAATGAAGTCCATGCTGATGCACTCCCATGGAATCCCAAGAATGGGAAACTGTTGGAGGAGTCCAGCAGGCTTCTTGTTACAAGCCTTATTCCGAAGACATGGGTCGCCTCTCCCATGTCATCTTGTACCCTCCTACGTCATGTCCAGGCCTATGGTTAAGGACCTCATATCCTACTCGTTCTTTTCAAATGCATTGTCAACGGTCATTGCAGGAAGGAAATTGTCCTATGGCCAACAAACCTACAGTCACATGCTCAGAGATGACTCAACAGGGTCAGTCCAAGTACATCCAAAGGGTGTTCAAGGAGGGCAAGGTTTCCACGGTGAAGGTTTTGCATGCCTTTCGGCCATCAGTAGCAATCTTCTGTGCATTACATGGTTGTCACCAAAGCGACATTGCCACGGCTGGTCGTTGGCATGGAGTAAAGAATGACACTCTTGCTTTCTGCTACATCGGTTTTGTTTTTCGTGGTATTGGGCTGACCCTCGCTGGAATCCCTCTTGAGAGGAATGCCTACTTTCTGCCTAGATCAGCGTTTGTGCTCCCAGAGGACGCACAGTGGGCCATTTTTCCATGGGTGGAGAGTGCAAATGAGAAGGTGTCTCAGGTTTGTGAGCATCTCCACAATGCAGTGTCTTCCATTCATCTGTATGCCCACGTGTATTACAAATTTGTGGTCAAGGATGGTCCAAATTGTTCATGTGCAGTACGAGTTGGAGCACAAGGTGCAGTTGACCTCCGCACGGAATGTTCTCAGTGTTTTTTAGTACTTTCGTCGAGTCCTCCTCCGAGATTACTGCAGCACCGAGTCTGGCACGAAAGCGTCACATCCACGGCTGACAGCATTCTTTTGGAGGTGATTTTACATTAGTGACCACCTCGCTTCATGAGGTAGACGCATGCCATCGTAATCTCCCACTTTGAGAAGTTGTGTCATTTTTTGTCTTGTTGTATTGTTGCTTGTCCTTTCATGTAGTGTCGTGTTGTGTCGTGTCAGATCCGTGTTGAGTCATGTCGTATCATATCATGGTGTGTCGTGTCGTGTAATGCCGTGTCGTGTCGTGTCGTATCGTGTTGTGTCATGTCTTCTCGTGTCGTGTCGTACTGTGTCATGTTGTGTCGTGTTGTGTCGTGTCGTGTTGTGTCGTGTCATGTGGTGTCGTGTCGTGCTGTGTCGTGTCATGTCGTGTCGTGTCATGTCGTGCCGTTTCGTGTCGTGTCGTTTTGTGTCGTGTCGTGTCGTGTCGTGTCGTGTCGTGTCGTGTCATGTCGTGCTATGTCGTGTCGTGCCGTGTCGTATCGTATCCTGTCGTATGGTATCAGTTTGTGTTGTCTCGCATCATTTCATGTCATGTCGTGTTGTGTTGTGTTGTGTTGTGTTGTGTTGTGTTGTGTTGTGTTGTGTTGTGTTGTGTTGTGTTGTGTTGTGTTGTGTTGTGTTGTGTTGTGTCGTGCCATGTCGTGTCATGTCCTATAGTGTTGTGTTATGTCGTGTCGTTTCGTGTCCTATCGTGTCGTGTCATGACGTGTCCCGTCGTGTCGTGTCGTGTCGTGTCGTGTCGTGTCGTATCGTGTC